>JAPQRN010007407.1:25169-39233 GCA_037367275.1 Coranthus polyacanthus | reverse complement strand
ACATAAAGATGCAGCTTTAACTACCAAAGAACTTAAAAACACATAGCTATACTTTTAATCCTGATAAACAAGAGTACTGACATTAGCTAGATATCCAGCAGTACCATCTGAAATGCACAGTATATAGCATTTCTGTATTAAAATATCTGAAAAGGACTGTTGTATATTAAATTAATTGATTAGTTGAAGTGAAAATTCTCTGATTCCAACTTTTTAGATTCTGATTATTTTCCGGTTTCTTTGCTCCTCTGACAGTAAACTGAATATCTTTGGCTTGTGGACCAAACAAGATGTTTGAGGACGTTGTCTTGGACTTTAGGAAACACGTTTTCATTATTTTCTGACATTTTATAGACCAAACATTTAATCGATTAGTTGAGAAAATAACTGACAGATTAGTTGACGATGAAAATAATGTTAGTTGCAGGCCTACTTGTGTACTTACATTATATCAAATCTTTCCAATGATGTTCAAATTCAGAGAAATCTGTAATTCATTCACTGTCATTTGGTCTGTCAGTGGTTTCATATCATGTTTACTAAGATATGACACCATTGACAGGCCTAGTAAACAGTGAGTTGCAGCTATTTCAGTAGAATGAAATGATGTAACGTGAATATATGTTCATCACTAAACTTCACGTGAATATAACTGTAAGCTAATTTATTGAGGTACCTCTTGGTGAAAATTTCAGACACAGTGTATATGTTTAGGGCTTTTATTGTGAAAGGAATAATGAAAATCCTCGATCAGCAGCAACTGAGCGTCACCTAGCAACAGAAATCACATACTATACCTCAGACCCAAATTAAATTCAAACCCTCTTTTACACCACACAATATTCTCAGACATAAAGGACATAAAAGGTAGTTTGTTTGCCTTTCAAAATGACCTACGATGTATAACTCACCTGAGTGTTGACATAGGAGGATCACATATAAACAACATCACAAAGAAATGAAAAGAAATAAAAGAAAGGAAAAAATCCTTTTTTTGTGTGTTGGCAGAAATCCAGTTACATTTGAGACTGCAGAGCTACTGGCAATATTGCCTCTTTGTGATCCCTGACACAGCACACAGTCAGAAAGTGCTGTTGAGGTGCGATGATGAGTTGCCAAAAGTGAGGTCAAAATAAGAAACCAAAGGGACCGGAGATATGAGAGATTAGTGGGACCACTAAAATCTGGCAGGAAAGCACGCTGCCATGCAGCTGATTAAAGTAAGAAGACTGAGGTTACGGCAGGTTGACCAGTAAAAAAAAGTGAACAAAAGGAATTTTTACAGCAACCTAGGAGTCCTAAAAGATGAAATGTTGTGCCCAAACGAGAAAAATATCGTACATTTTGACAGTTACTCCCAGTTTCCAGGAAGACACTTGGACTGATTTCATCAGTAGTCCTTGGTTTCTTTTCAGAAACCACATAGCAAAGTTTTAATAAGCGGATCTGAAGCCACCCACTTTCGTCTCCTCACTATTGATGGCATCCTCTCTGATCTGTCAAAAGCCAAGTGTTCACAGTCTGTGATGTTAAATATTGTTTCTGGCATGTTAAATTAGCAGTGATATCCAACCATCTAATCACCTTCTCTACGCTCTGTGGCAGATTATTGTGGTTTATGACGGCTTGTAGGAAACAGCCCTACACCTGAGGTTTATCAAAGCCAAATGACTCGAGCGCCTGAGGGTTTTTCTGACACACACGCGCACACATGCTGTATAATTGCAGGTGACGCGTTGATTCTAGCTGGTGGAACGCTGAAGTCGTCAAACAGGGATGATGAGAAACACTTTCTGAAAAGATGCGGGGAGGGAAGCTGAAAGCTGACAGAGTGGATGCTGTGTTGGCAGGAAGTGCCCTGCGTTGGACGCCCACTGACACCACAGAGGCTGAGAATCGACCCTGGAAAGGTAAGTACTGTCTATGGGCTGTCAACACCCTGCCAAGGCCAGCAGACGTGACAGGAATGCAGAAAGTTGTTTGTCAATTTTGTCAGTGTTCAATGACCACATCAGATGTCTTTACTGCAGAAATACTATGATGTTTAATTCAAGTAGCCGGAACAGATGCTGCACCAACGTCTTTATTAGTAACTGCAATGTAAGTATGTTTCTTTCAGTAACTGTAATGAATTAGTGTTGCATTTACTTACTCCTTACCCCCAACACTGTATATTTCAAAGTTGCGACCACAAATTGACCAAGTGGTAAATGTATTGTGAAACTCTATTAAGAAACTGAGGAAAGTTGAAGAGTGTTTAACAGAAGTCAAAGAGAGGAGGCTGGGGGTTTCATCTGGATCCTCAGTGTTGTTAGGTTAAGGACACTAAAGCTTTTGGTTCCAGTTGAGGACATTTTAAGGTTTCAGTTAAGCTTTCAAAAGTCAATAGGTCCCTTCTTGCATTTCAAGTCCAGGGTCAGACATTACCATTAGCCAGGTAGGTAATCAATAGACTGAACTGGGGAAATGAAGTAACAATGACCAGGAGGATAAAATAATCAAGGACCTCTAAGGATTTTAGTCAATAGCTGGTGCATTAGTCGACACTTTGAATCAAACAATACACCATGAATGTCGATAAAACAACTTTGACCAATGCATTTGCTTTATTGGCTCTCTTGCACAATTCTACTAAAAAGTGGTGGAAGGTTGTTCTGGTCCAGTTCACATAGGAAGCACCGGTAATATATGTTTATGAGCAGAGTAGGCAGTTCTTCAATCTGTCCCAGGACGCACTGGTGTTCACACTGCTAAGAGAATGTGGACGTATGAGCACCAGACCACCTCTCGAGCATGCTGACTCATTATATACATGTGGGTTAAATACCCTATAGACCACGATTGAGCGCATTGATGCATGAAAAACAATGTAAAACAATATGATGGTTCAGCATTGATACAGGTCAGTACATAAGGCATGGCTACTGTTTCATACTTAAACACCAACTTCACCCGCAACAAGACAATGACCTCAAACATACATCCAAGCTCTGTAAGGGTTATTTAGAGAGACAACGGTCGCCTGGAGTGTTATCTATCATGGAATGGCCTGCCCAGTCACCTGACCTAAATCCTATTGAACTGCTCCGGGATGAACTGGATCACAAGGCCAGAAAGAAATGTCCAACAAGCCAAGAACACCTTGGGCAAGTTTCACAAGAGGCACGGCAAAGTATTTCAGCTGAATGTTTGGAGAAACTAACTGTCCACATGCCAGTTAGAGTGTGTAAAACTCCTGAAGGAGGATTTTTGGACGAAAATAAAGTTTGACTGTTTAGTTTTTGCACAAATATCTGTACATTCGTATATTTATTTGGTCAAAATAAATCTTCATAGCTTTAAATGACCTAGTCTATTGTGTATAATCATTAGGAACATGCTATCTGTGGTGTGTTTCCAAACTTTTGACAGGCACTGTAATTACAATCCAGCCTGTTAGTGTAACTTAGCCAGAGTTTAATCAAATGATGGATGGGTTCCAGACTCCAAATGGACTTGTTGCTCCTTGTCTTCCGTGTTACTTTCGTGTTATGTGGCCCATTGCGGAGGGAATTTTTTTTTTCACTGCAGTACAGTGAGTGTCCACAGGGGGAATTGGGAGGTAGCGCTTTATCCAGTTCTCTCAATACATCCATTTGTTTCACGGCTCCACCCTCGTACGGTCAAGTCTGGCTACAAAAACCAACATGGCAATGGTCAAAATGCTAACCTTGTGACTTCAAAATGGTTCACAAACCACAGTGGCTACATTCATTCATTTGTCTTTGGAGAGGAGCCATAATCATTGTTAAAATTCCACAGAAAGGAATCAGAGTTGGCTGATGTAATTTCCCCTGGCTATACACTCGCAATTGTCTATCCATCAGTGAAATATTTTAAAATTATTTGCATGTGGAGGATGTATGAAGGAACTTGACACCTACGATGTTTTAACAGATTAGAAACTATCCGTTAATTCCTTTTGTGCTACTTTGCTCAAAGCAAACAAATACAGACGCTATTCTGCAGTCATTTCTCCTGTGTTAATCAGGGCTCGTTTTTCAGTGGTAATTATTTGGAACTGTCATTAGTCGTTTGTTGATTAGTCAATTGTTGGCTGAATCACAAACACAATAATTACCCAGTGACTTGTACGGAAGAGAAAACCGAACTGGGTGTGTATTCAGAGGACTGTCAGTCACACTGGAGGATGAAAATCCAAAGATCCCTGCCACCCAGAGATAGTCACACTTGACCACTTAACGTCACAGCTCAGAAATGCCACTCGTTTTCCCTTTAGAACTGATTCCTTTATTTAATCAGAAACATGCGCTTCTGTAATAAATTACAACCTCCTGGTGAAGTTTAAGGATTTGAGGCTGAGCAGCACAGAGCCAAAGGCACACCAACGGACGAGGACACGGCGCTAAAAACGAAATGAAACAGAGTGTGACGAGCACTAACTGCAGGCGAGATTGAAGGGATGAGGGAAGGGACTAAGGCAAAACTCCACTCAGAAATTGAGCGATTCCCATCTTCGCCTCCAACACTGACATGTTTTAAAGAAGCCCGATGGTGCAAAGGTGAGGCAAAAATAAACCCAAACTTGCAATCCGAAACTCACAGAGATACATTTCTAAAAGGTGGTGGTGGTGGTAGTGGGGGGTTTGTCTTTTTTCTTTTTCTACTCCCACTCTTCTCTCCGCTGCTCCTGAGTTTCATCTCCACAGACAGCATCACTCTTATTTTTTGCTCAAGTGGCATTTCAGGGTGAAATAACTCACTCACTGTGTTTCTGATTTATTTATTCCCACTCTATCTACCTCTGCCTTGCTATTACTTTTCAATCTCTTAATTGCTGAAGCCTCTCTCCATCTTTTCACTTCTGTCTGCCTTTTACAAGTCAGAGTGTCTGCCAGAGTGCAGAGAGCAAGCATCTGTTGATGGCCTCATTCAGTGTGAATGTCAGCCTTAGAAACTCAAATGTATTTTCCACTTATGAACAGTTAGTCTAATTTATTCCATGAGTGCTGCTATATTTGCGATGTGACAGCACAAGTTGCACTTTGCATCCTTGTCTGCCCAGATGCCGTTGAATATTGGCACGAAAAATGTTTTTACAGAAGAAGGTCATGATCTCACAGTGAAGTTAACCTTTGACCTTTTGGATATTAAATAAAGGTCTTGAGTTATGGCCTAAAATGTGTTCTCTGATGTTACAGGGACCTTACCCTTCGACAATCAAATGCAAGAACAACAAGTCGAAAAATAAAAAGCCTCGTAAAAACAGTAAAGAGTATTTACAGCCTCTTCTGTGGATTTTCTGAGATTTGCGAGGATCTCATCTTCTTCACCTCTTCCTCCTTCTGTTTCTCTTCCATCCATCAGTCAAAAATAGAGGGAATACTTTAGGCATGAAAGGAGCGTTTAATTGTTAGTATAAATCAAAGACATGCCATTCTTTTTTCCTCCTGCAAAACCAGCCTTTCATATCCCTTTCACCTTTTTAATTCTAAGCCTTATTCTCACACTGACACGGCCATGATTTGCACAGTAATTTGTGCTGCTCTGTGAGTTTTTTCAGAAATGGAAAGGTCAGGTTAGAGCAAGAGACGCTCGTGTTAAAAATATTTTGAAAGTTACAGTTAGTCATACTGAGCTCAGTTTTTACTTTTGCCGATTGCACAGTTTGCTCAGTTTGCACTTTTTCTGCTTTCTTCACATTGGTTTACAAAGCAGAAACAAGGCCACACATGCCCAACACCGGACATGTGATTTCAGAAATATAACACTGAAAAAAGGATATTTAAAAAGCTGCAGGTGCCAAAATCAGGGGAAAAAACCACAGCAGCTCTCTCCTCTTGGTCCAAATCAAAAGACTAAATATACATACAGATGACCTGACGCCGTTCTACACTGCTGTGGAAAAGAGAAAAAACACTTTTCCAAGATTCTGTCGAGTCACACAGTTGCGTCACGTCTGACTGAATCCGATCGGCGATTGGTAATTACAGCTGTCAATCATGAACCTATCAACACCCACCTGCCTGAAAACACCTTTGATTAGATTGAAGTCTGCGTCATGAGGAACAGTTTTTACAGCCTGAAAACAGAGTCGAGAGAAGGGGGTACAATTCTTGTTTCCTCTCAGATCACTTGAATTATAATATGCTGAAAAGTGATTATGGATTTTTTTTTTTTTTTGCAGAATAATCCCAAAAAAATCAAGCATTGACACTTTAAGCCGAAAAATAGGATTTGAATATTCTGTAACATAATTTGAATGTTTGAATCGACTTCGCTCTTAATGTTCAACGTGTAATATAATTTCAGTGTCACAAGACTTTCCTAAGATTCAACATTCACTTTTCAGAGACTGGATTCTGTTCTTACAGTTTAGCATCTTTGTTTAGCATTTTTGATTCTCTGAATAGGCAAACTACATGAAATTCAAAGAAAGAAAGCAGCGCTGAGGAAACCCTTCGAATTCACAACTTTAAGCTCATGAGAATCATTAGATATTAAACGTTTAATTGGCCCAGTTAATCAGGCTACCATTAATCTTGTATTTCTGTTTTTTTGACACTGAAGATATTGTCGAGAGAAATAAAAAAAAAAAAAAAAAATCACCTCATCCCCTCACTAACCATATTTTAAACCTGAATTAGTACCACACAAGAATTCTCCTCATGACTACTTCACAGCAATGTCACCTTTTGGCAATGAGTGAAAGAATTGGATTCTGAGATGGAAGTATCTTTAGTACTCACTTAACTTCCTAGAAGCCGCTACTTGATGAGTGAGGGTTCAGAAAGTCTTGGGCGAAGGCCAACTGCTGCTGACAAATGACTTCGCTTTACCTTTGTGAATAAAACATTATCACTACGGCCTCCTTTCTTCTCATGGCCCCCCAACTATCATCATTATCTGTAATTATTTTAAAAACATTATTACAAGGCCAGTACTTTGCACAGAGAGCCTTTCTCACATACAAGCAGATCTGGCTGTGCATTGTAATCAGACACAAAAAAAACCGTGTAATCAGACAAACTTGAATTCATTCTTCTAAGAGAAAAGATTCTTTGGCCAAAGAGTTTCATTTCAGTTATGCAAAAGAAACTTTTGAGTGAACTTTTCATATATTTAAAGCTGATATAGACTTTTAAGCAGTGACAAGGCATGAGGTTGAATTATATGGTTCAAATCTGCCTAGGAGATTGGGCTTTCCAGCTGACTAAACAGTTCATTTTTCTGAATACTTACCTCTAAAAGGTTCTTATACAAACACACATGCACTCAAACACACACCCAGAAATACTCTCTCACACACACACACATACGCAGAGGCATCAAGTGCCATCCAAAGATTCAAAGATCATGAATATTTAGAGCTTTGTAATGCCACGCTCACTAAATGCCAAGAATCAAACAAATGCACTTTTTTGAGCCATCGATCCTGAGGGAGCAGATTATATTAGGATGTGTCTACATGTCACACACTTTAGTGAGATCTTTTCAACATTTCCATGATCCAAATCAGGTGTCATGTATTGTATAAAAAAAAAGTGTAGTATTTGAGCATCCATCACAGTCAGGCTAAAAAAAGAAAGTGTGTTTTATTTAACCTTAGGTTTCGGCAAATATTTTGCCTCTGCCGTCGATGTTACCATGGTTACAGGTGCCTCTAATGATCTGTCAGGTTGGATTTACTCAAAGTTGTTAAGTCGAAGGTGTTGCCTTGATGTAATTGCGTTTGTAAGATTTAGAGAGGAAAATTAAAAAACATCCTTCTGAATGGAAGAAGCTAATAGTCGGAGAGGCCAGTGGAGTGCACGACAGGGTGAATTGTTTGGAAATGTTTCAGTTCTGGTGGAGGGCAAGAGCAGGGCACGGTGACTGCTGCTGCTCTGTAATGAACACTGTGTGACCCAGTTATGAGGCTTGATATTTTCCATATCAAGCTTGGGAAGAAAAGACATCAGACAGGTATTTCCAGACATAGGATTATGTTGTTAAACTTCCTACAGAGAGAAGAGAAGGCAGAGAAATATGTTGATAGCAATATTGCTTTCAGTGCTGTATGTCTGTCCTGACACTGGGCTACATAAATGAAAGCAAAGTTTACAGTATTTACATAAATGTGGCTCAATCAGCCTGACCTGACAATGGTAAATGGCTTCGTAACATTCATCATGTAACTCTCTGACCTTCTTCTTTTCTGAACCCTAACCAGGTTGTTTTTGTGCCTAAAACCAAACCCGTTGCCTAAATGTATATCTGTTGTGTAATATTTTTTAACATTGCCTGGAGTATTTTGTGTCTGCAAATTTTATGCATATATGTCATTTTGGGAGGGATCCAACAAAAAAAGCAATCAACCTATTCTGTCATTTAGGCATGAGGACAAGTTGGCCTTAATTTGTAAAAAATATAGTTCCTCTTTGAAACAGTGTATTATCTTTTCAGAAATGTAATATTGATCTGATAATCTGGGACATACGTTTCAACTGTGTGACTCTCAAGCATCCCAGGCAATGTAAGTGTACGTCATGGTTATATATTTTAGGAAATAAACTTTTTCTTTTTCTTTCCAGGAATTAAATAACTATAGATTACATAGTCACTCACATAAAAATGTGTATGAGGCAATTAGCTTAGCACAGTGATGCCAACTAAACAATCTTCTGACTAGATTTGGCAACTTTTAAGACCCGTAGTGACTTTTTTTTAAATTGCCTAGCAACAAATCTAGTGACTTTTTGGGCAGATTTCCACTCTCTTGAAGAGAGTAACCAATGTTTCTCAGTGAATGTGACTCTGGCTTTCGGCACTGACTGTGTTCAGTGACCGACCAATCAGCAGCGAGACAGGCGCCTGAATGAGCTGTAAATGTAAATACAACTGAGTTACCAGCCGGTGGATGTAAGGCTGACTTGTTGTGCCCGTCAAGGATCACACGACATGGGCACAACGAATCGGGGAAACAAATGCAGGTTTGTGCGTCATTGTTTCTAAAAGTCTCCGTTTTCGTCCATTAGCGTAACCCTAGAGTATCTAAATGTAAACAGGGTCAGCAGTGTTTCCAATAGTCTCTGTTTTAAGGATCCTAAAATGCTGGAGTAGTGTGGAAACTAGGTGTAAACACTGAAAGGTTACGCATTTTAAAACAAAAAACGTATGTGTGGATGTGCAGCACTGGGACTTTTTAACCATGAATGACTCCACATTACAGGTGTCCTAATAATAATATGCTATTAGTTACATTACCATACCATTAGTTAATGATCGTTATCCATGTTAGATTTGGGCTGAGCATTATGCAAAAAAAAAAAAAAATCATATAATTATTTTGACAGATATTGCAATTACGATATGAGTCATGACTGTAGTGGGAATGATCATCTTTGCATTTTCCTTTCACTTTTTGCTGGGGTTTTACATCTGAGGAATATGATTTGTAGACCGCGGCATCTCTGTAGCACGACTATGCTTCATTTATAATGGTACATTTTACTTTTATCAAACAAAAACTCTGCTCATCAAGAAAGGACAAAGCCTGGATACTGCACAGATGTTACAGGTGATACCCACAAAGGCTTGCTCTCGGAGGATTTGCTGGAGTTTTTCTTAACCTGAATTTGTGCCTTGAGTTAATCATGTATTGTGATAGAAATAAAACTGTATTGAATTGAACTGAATTGAAAGCGGGGCACACACATCTTACACCAACCACAGCCTCAGAACCACAGCTGTCTGTGCTAAACAAATCCCTTCCTGATGCTGATCCGGACCTTACTGCAGTGCGTACACTTATATCTTATCTTACGTTCAACAAAAACACAGGAAGTAGTTTAACTATTAAGAATGATTGATTACAGGGTACTTAGAAACTATGTGGTTTTACCTTGGGAAAAATTGCCTTGTTAAGAAACTAGCTTCTAGCATACTTGTAGGACTTAATTGTGAAGGTGCCCGGTTCATGTATCTATACTTAAGTTCTCAAAGCTTCAAGGTGTCACAGCATCAGTGAGGAAATTACCTCCCTTTTCAACAGTTTTAGAAGTAATTACGGCTGGTGTCCATGGCGGCCTTGTTTCTGTAATGAAATAGCTCTTTTCGGGTAGATTGGGTTGTCGAAGTTAATATGAATCAGGAGAATAGAGCTTGGGCAAACACAAAGGAGACGAAGATTGTCAGACATGTACAAGGTAAAAGTCTGGCAATGAGACCTAAACATACTGTCATTCAATCATCATGTCCAAATTGGTTATTCAATTTATTTTTCAGTTCAGTTTTGAATATATTTCTGCTTATTTTAACCCATATCTTTTTTATGATATGATATGCTACTTTTTTTTTTTTGAAATATACTTTTGTCATCAAACAAAGACACTGTGTCACATCGATGTGTGAATTAGTTATTTTCACATCCCTAATGCAAAATAACAAAGCAAAAAATGTTATTTCGCATTAGGAATAAGACACCTCATCTAAAACCAAATTGCATGACTAAACTGTGATCCATCCATCCATTTTCTGTACTCCTCTAGGGGGGGGGGGGTGGCCCCCGAGGCGATCCCAGCTGACATTGGGCGAAGGCGGGGTACACGTCGCTAGTTCATCGCAGGGCTGACCTATAGGGGACGAACAACAATTCAGGTTAAGGTCCATGTTTTTGGACTGTGGGAGGAAGCCGGGGAAACCGGAGAGAACCCAGGGAGACATGGGGAGGACATGAGGTTCGAACACACGCTGGGTTTGAACCCAGGACCTCCTTGCTGTGAGGCAACAGCGCTAACCACTGCACCACCACCCTTAACTGTGATGAAACATATACATTCTCTAAACCTCTGCAGAAATAGACTATTATATTGATAATTATGTTTTCATTATATAATAACTTGAAAATAAGAATTGTATTTCTGTTACCGTACAAAACATGAAATATGTTGTGTTCATACTGTCTACAACTAAAGACAAGTCAAAGTCAATTTTAATATCACTGCTTTCTCTTTTAATTTGCAGTGTCCATGCGGCCCCAGCTTTTTCTTATTTGGGCTTCTCAACCGACGGAGCGGAGTCCGCCATGTTTCTACAGTAGAATGGACTTATTTGTCTTTTTTTTAGTGTTTCATAAAACGAATCCATTGAGGCAGTGGTTCTGCCAGGTAAAATTGGTGGTTTTAGGGAAGTGTGGAGAACTTTAGGGCTTCAGTTAAATGTTGGAAAGGCCTGTCTGATGGCAGAGTGGTGAAAATATTTGAAATGTAGCGTACACATTAACTGATATAGATTTCATTTTAGGTGGGGCTTTTTAAGGTGGCACAGCAGTACCAAAAAATTCCAAGCTAATTCTTTCAGACCCAGGCTCAGAATAGGTGCCTTATGATTCTGCGTCGCTCTCCATTTTTCTTCAGCCTGGGGATGTCACTGAGCAACTTCTGCCTCACACATCCTCCTCCACTCCCCACCTGCCACGGCCAACTTTTTAGCACAAAATCATGCAGTGGGAGGTTCAGAGCGGGGGTGAAGTTACACTTCAACACAAAAAAGGTTATGCCATTGGTTATATATGCAGAAACGAATGGCATTAGATGCAAAACAGTTAAATTGATGGTTTTTTTGTCACAGTTGCAAAATGCACACAAATTACTTTTGTCAAAATACAAAACAGGCGGAGGTGAGTAAACATTACTTTAGGTGTTCTGAATCAGTGTGGCAGCATCACAAAATTCAAAAACTCATTATAAAAATTCTGCATTTCCAGGCTGTGTTGGAGATGCTATCTTCCACGTTGTGGCCTCGTATCAGGTAATCCTCTCAATGCTTTAAAAAGATCTATGGTCCATCTCTGTTAATCTCACCAGTGCTTTATAGCTGTGTGTACGCAGGGCTTTTCTTAAGCTTCCCACTGCAGATAAGTCCAGAGAGAGAAGTTGGTAGAATGAAAATCATGCCAGTTCTATTATCATATTTTTATCACATCCCCCAGGTTTAAATCTCAGCACTGCTCAAGTCTGCTCGCGGAAAACTTCACAGCAACAGCTGGAAACACAGAGAACATGAAGTGAACTGGCTATAGTGGAGATTGTGTCTGACAGTCTTAGAGAGGGCAGAGAGAAAACACAGTGCACGTCATCTCTGCCGAGGCTGCAAACCCTCTCAATTTATTTAGCACGTAGAACATTTTAAGAAATATTTCATTTGACTCCAGATCAAGAACTGCACACTGAATTGTTCTCTGATTTTGAAGGAAAAGTATTCAGCAGCCTGTTTAAAAACAACAGTTTGGAAATAACAAAGCTTAAACACACAGTAAGCATTTTCTACCACTAGGTGTCTCTCAATCAAAACAATAGCACCTTACCTTTCACAATAAAAAAACATATGCACGCTGCGTGACTGAAGGTAATTCAATAAAATAGCTCACAGTTCTTATCACATTTACTGACGTATATTCATGTTGAAGTAAAGTAGTAACATTAAATCTTAAAGGTGCACGGTGCATGTAATATTCAGGCGTGCCCTTATGTGCAGGTTGTTTTGTCTGTTTTGAAATGGGAGCCAGTCCTTTCCCTGACCTTAGATAACTCCGTTACAATGCTAATGACAGTCTCGGTTGCTTACATCCATGACAACAGCCATAATGTATTGATTTCTATGTAGCAGTTTTGGGTCGGAATTTCCACGAAAATCCTAACTCTCGCCCTCGGTCTTTAATTCCTCTCTTCTGCTCCTGTACAGCTGTAACAGCGTGCAATCAGGAACACAGACTCCAACACAAACATCACCTTAAGCTCACAAGCATGAATCTTGCAGAGAAAAGTGTATCCTCCAGCAGTGTCTTTTGGTAGCAAGTAAAGCATGATAAAGAGTGATAAAGAGTTTTTGGAATTTAAAACTTGGTTAAGAAAAGGAAACAACTGCCATCACATTATTAAAGAGCTGAAAAACAGTATACACGAGACAGTTATAGTAATTATATTTCACCCAAAAATTCTAAGTTAAAAAATGATAAGGTCAGTGTGAATTATTTAGTGACATCTAGTGGTGAAGTTGTAGATTCCAACCAACTGAATACCACCTCAACCTCTTTTTGGTTGAGTGGATATTAACATTGGTCTCGATAAACAGCTCATTCTAAAGTAATGAACACATGATTCTCATTTTAATTCTGAATATTGTCTTCCATTTCTGAAATTAGATCCTCCTAAATCAAACTAAATCTTACACACTGGACCTTTAACAGTGGAATAAAACTGTACTTTTCAACGACAACCACAGACATAAACCCAAACCTTTTAAGTTAAATACACTATATTTAAGCCCTGCGATGAACTGGCGACATGTCCAGGGTGTACCCGGCCTTCGCCCGATGTCAGCTTTAAAACTATAAGTTGTTTCCAGGTGAATCCTCACACATGATTGACTGATGGGTGATGAAGGCAGCGTTGCTGATCATTTCATAGAAACTTAAAGCAGGTCAAACACATTTTGTCATATAAAAGTGACACGATAATAACATGTAATTTAGTTCCAATATCCAGTGTTGTGTTAAGCCTGGTGATGCTTTGCTTCCAATCTTGGCGCAGCCTGTGACATTTTGTCAGTCCATTAATGAGGCAATATAGAAAGTGACAGCAGGACTGTCAGTGTTAGCTGAACTGTGATGAGTGTAAAAACCACCAGAGTGTTGATGGGAAACCATACCATATGAGTGAGAGTAAGAACATGAGATCCAGAAACACAACTCTGTGAGATGTCAAACAGCTTTTCCAATCAACACTTAATATATGAATCAACTCATAAGAACATCTGGGCATCATCTGATTAACCTTAAATATCTGAAAATTGACTTTACTGTAGATCTACCATTTTTCATGAGTCACATCACTCTCATTCTCTCAGTCTCTACATTCAGTCATAATCTGGCGAGGACTTCAAGTTTTAGACCCTATTTCTGCTGAAAATGTTCTCAAAGATCATTTGAGCAACCTGTTTATATCGTCCAATAGTTATGTCCTAACATCTAGTGGTCAACCCCAACTCATCATGTTGTTACATTTAAGTGACAAGACAGAACAA
>JAPQRN010007407.1:0-22550 GCA_037367275.1 Coranthus polyacanthus | reverse complement strand
ACGAGCCGTGGTAAGACATGGGAAGAGGAGGAGTCAAAGGTTTTAATATACATATCCTGATACCTGACGTATCATCAAGGACTTTCCTTTTGCCAGTTCGAACTAGTCTTGAATGTTGTGTTTGAAGTTGGTGCTGCTATTATTGCCATTATACACTAAATCTCCTAACCTCCTAAATCTGCCTAAATCTTCAACGTAATCAACCTATTTCTAACGAGTTTTACTGTGTACACACAACACCAAGGAGCCAACGGGAAGTCAGTCAGTGTGTAAACCTCCAGTTTGGGCAATATTTATACTTGATCATTTGAGTGCTTGTGCCCTAAAACACTTTGTTGAAACGGACGATGCATTTTAAATGATATAAATATATATATGATATAAATGATATAAATGTTGGTCATTGATTAAATGACCGAAACTATTAATGAACTGAAAATGACTCCTAGTGTAAATCATATAGTGAGTTTCTTATCTGTGCTAACAAACATCGCAGTTAACCTCCAAACATCGTGGAGGTTAACTGGGTGCTCCTCCTCCTCCTACTGTGTAAGGGAACAGATAGGTAGTTTTTACCATTGAGCTACTTCATTTGGATACATGATTTATTAACGTGAGGATACAAACTTACTTATCCTGGTCCTTGAGGGATGATTCTCCTAAGTTTTACTGCTGCTCGAGGCCAGGAGAACAGATCACTGTGTTGTGCCTTTTATACGACTTGAACTTACTGACATTACTCTAACCCAGCTGTATAATACAGTTCTTTAGTTTCATGGATATATGTTGGAGATTTAGTGCAGGTAGTAGTACATTTTATATATATATAGGAGTTTAAACCTTTGTTGTTGACTCCTGGGCTTTGGGTTTTAACGGTGGCCTGTTTTCTGGCTGGTCTCGGTCCATAAAGCTGGTCACTATGACTGAAGTGGCGATGTCGGAGAAGGGGTTCAGATCCATCTTCTCTAAAGGGGCCGCTGGTTTTACTATTTATGTACGCGTTTGTCTACATTTGTTTAAATTCTGGAAACTACTCACAACATTTCACACAAATTCCAGTTAATAACATTTGCCATTTAAAGCATTTATTTGCAGAACATTAGAACAAATTAAAAATGATAAAAAAAAAAATAAAAATGCAGTGTTCATTTTTAAACAACACACTGCTAATGTTTGTAGAAAGAGTTCAGAAATCAACATTTGGTGGAATAACCCTGGTTTTTCTATCACGTCTTCCATGCGTCATGTCCTGCACATTGCTGTTGGCTGCTTTATGCCACTCCTAGAACAAAACATGCAAGCAGCTCGGCTTTGAATGGTGATTTCTGACCTCCTGATCACATTCGACAGGTTTTCAGTTCTGAGCATTTGGAGTAGTCTCTTTATTTTGTGTATATTTGAATACGTTTCATCATACTGAGCTGCGTTCCCGCTGTTACTTTTTCTTAAGCCTTGAAAGTGACCAGCATGAAACTTAAGAGAAGAAAGAGATGGCAGTCTCTAATAGTGCAAACAACTGCAGACAGCTTTGTGGTTTTTCTTAATTGTTTTCTATCTTGTCACTCAATGCCTGAGCTGAAAATGTGAATGAAATGCCTTACATTTAATGAAATCTAGAGGTGAAACTGCAGATCAAAACCACCTGGATACCTCCCTCACCCGCATCTACGGCGGCTGCAAAAAACGCAAAAGTCCTTCATTGGAGTCGATGTGTGTATTGTCCATTCTGGGTTTTTTAGTTAAGGGGATGATAACTCTGATCCACATACTAGCCACCTGATATAAGAAAGAAGAAGAGGAAGTCTGTTCTGTAGCAGTGGAACATGGTGGACTCCATGAAAGGCGACCCACTCCCTCTGTGGATATAAACAGCTCATTCTAACGTAATGAAAACACAGCAGTTATTATTTTCCGGTGATTATACAATAATGAAAACATGATTATTGTTTTACATTTCATATCATGCGGTTAGATCCCCCTAAATCTTATACACTGGACTTCTAAATCACTCCGTCTTTCACAGCAGCGACTGGTCAAACTCACAAATTATCCTTGTGAGGATAATTTATTTAGTGGCTTAATGGTGCTTAAGTTTAAACTTTATTTAGGGAATGAGTTTCTTTAAAGACAAAAGAAATACCCTAGGGGTAAAGGACTATTGTTGAAGTCGATATTCCACAAAAAAAAAAAAAAGAATTAACCAATATAATGCTGGGACGTGTCTCTATGGCACAGTTAACTCGCAAAATGCCTTCTTTTTCCTGGCTTTTAATGTGGCCATTTTATAAAGGATGTGTAAAACATGGAGCATTCAGTTGGCATCTGCATCAATACATGAGAAGACTTAATCGATTCTGGGCTGAAAAAGATCCCAAGAATAAATGGAAAAACAATAACAGCACAGGAGGTTAAAACTTTGCAGTGCTGTGATCGCAAGGTTAATTGACTTCTAGAATTTCCTGCAAAAACCTTGCGGCGCAGTGTTATATCTAAAACACAATGGAGCTTTAACTGAGGGCACCGTTATCTTTTCTCAGTCCTTCCTCAACACAGCCCCTGCACCCGTCAGTGTGGGTACGTGTTATTCTGCTCCTTTTAAAGCGAAAATTTATTTCTGACTTGTCACACCTGGAAGTGCTCCAGATGAGGATGGATTCAGGTGGAGTGTTGCCTCCTCTCATCTTTCTCACTCTCTGCACAACAACTCACAGTCAGGATCATGCCTCACAGCTATAAATCCCTTCTTGAGTCAAGGACGACGCTGTAATTAAACACAAAGATTGGGAATGTGCAACGAACGGCAAAACAGTCGGCGTGTTTGTGTGTCTGTGTGTCAAAGCGTCACGCCAAAATAAGAACTGTCACATAAATACTCTCTGAGGATGAATAGGTTGTCGTAAAATGTGACATATGAAGAATAAACACTCTGCTCAATGCCAGAGGTTGGCTGCCGCGGCGGCTGAAAATCCTTCACACTGGTTTATGGTGTTTTGTTCGGAGGGATAATTCTTCCGACATATTGTCATCATTTCTGAAACTTGTTGTTGGCTCATATGTATTTACCAGGCATTGCCCCGGAGCTATTAGAAATGAAGAGTGATGTCCTCCCTAAAAAAAAAAACAACAAGAAGCAAAAAAACAGAAGAAGAAGAAGAAGCAATGTCCTTAAATAGGGGCAATCTGCCTTGAAATATAAAAGGGTGCCGTTGTTGCCAGACGGCATTAGCTTCTTCAACATTTCATTTTCGGCCGTTCTTTATGGTTTTTAGCGATTTCAGTGACAAGGCGTGCTTATGGTGACAGAATGAATGGCTCTGAGCCCGCCTGCTGAATCAGCAGTCAAGGCCAACTTTTAATAATAGCAAAGAAAACTTTGTAGTCGGGCTGCTATTTTACTCTGAGGTCTCCACTCCTTTACAAGGAGACAAGTTTTGCCAAAAAACCCAACTTTCCTCTATTACCATATCATTTTTTTTTGCAGCAGCAGCCAAGTGAGACACACTGTTCATGCAGCCTTCAACTTGATGTGAATATATGACAACCTCTATATATTTGCTACTTTGAACAGCACAGCTAATATCGCTGGTAGTTACATCTAAGTAAAGCTAGCTTTATGGTGCAGAGTTATCCACTGTTTTTAGATGCATCCATGTATCTCTTTAAGGAGATCTGTCCCCATTTTGTTTAAAAAGAAATATCTCAGGAGCTGCTTGATAGAACGTCTTAGAGTTTGGTGCAATTGTTCACTTGGACTCAGGGATGAACTAAAAAGAGTTTGGTGGCCAAAGGTCAATGGTCAATATGGTTGTGACCTCATGTCTGTTCTTTCTTCAATTCTTCAATTTTGGCACAAACTTTCCCCTCGGCCTCGAAGACGAAGTGATTAGCTTGACTTGTGTTGAATATATATTGATGAGGCAGCTCAGGTGATGTGTTGTCACTGTTGTGGCTAATGTCACCTCTCATCAGTTTGACCATTTACGATATGAACAGCGGTAGTTGCTGTGTTTTGTGACAATTTAATGATTTGACGAGAAATTTCGTACTTTCTTACACTGCAGCCACGAGGGAGATTCGTCATCTCACCAATATTTCAGAGCAGTGTAATAGAATTTGCTCATAGCGAGGAATATGGATGGCTGGTATCTTTGCTTTTGAATTTGTGAGCGTGAAAGCTGTTGTTGTCTGACATATCATCAATCTCCCAGGGTCCACTTGCTGCACCAGCGTTCAGCATGGGATGGGATCACTGTGTTTCTCCTTGAACATATGGAAATTTTACTTGTGCCTTACTGTAAGTGACTTATCTGTCCTGTATCTGTGAAGTGTGTATCGGTGTTACGTTTATCAGTTCAAATTCTATCCAGGATATGAATATGTAGGAGTGTAATTGTATCGTCAAAACCATTGACTGCTATACAGTTTCACATAAATAATTCATAAGGGATTGTGCTTTAGTCCACTTGTATACCACGTGGACTTCACGTTGCGAGACATATCAGACTCCAGCTCCAGATTTGGCCTTTAGCATCAATAATTCAGTAGTACAAGTACGACATTGTAGCTTTATTCATTAAGAAGTAGGGACGTGACCGGTTAACCACCTGAGTGTGTAAAATGTGATATTGTTGTGTAGTGATGTTACTTTACATCCAGGATTAAAGGACGTGTGTAGCTACCTAGTAAATCATGTCGTTTTAAAGACTTCCTCAAATTGATTTGTTTATTTACCTCAGCTGTTACCAGGCCTTTACTTGAAGCAGGTGTACATTAGAGGCAGGCTTTTGTTTCTAACGGCCTCTGTTTGAGAAGTAGAATCGCTGTTTATACATCTCGACATCTCCTAAAACCAGACTCTTCAGGTCAGACAGCACTACTGCCAACTTCTTAGCGAGATGTTTGGATTTTCCCTCGCCGTCTGCGCTAAATTCACCCACGCACCACGCACCACAAAGCTCTTCTGGTGGGCAGGGCCTTCTTCCTTCACAACCTCATATTTGACAGTCAACTGGTGTTCAACTGCAATTTCTTGCACTTGACAGGCTTCAGATTTGGGTTTCTTCTCAGGTTGTTCCATGAATCCATTGTTAAGCACTTTCAGGGCCTCAGCTGCTGCGTTCTGTTTGGTCGACTGAAATTAAATGGTACCAACCTCTCTTCTGGTCTAAAATACATAGCTCTATGTGGTGCATGTATTACTGTGTAGAGGTTCGGTTCTTTACGAATGTCCCAGTTTCTATATTCAGGTCTTGTTTCAAGCGTCTCACACAGTTCATCCAGCTCAGTTATACAACTTAAGGTGTTGAATTTTTTGAATTTGTTGGGTATTATTGTCCATTTGGGCACTGGTCCAGGAGTGTAAGGCGGACTGTGTACATGCCGTTGCCAACTGGGCCTCGAACACTAACCAGCTGGTAGTTTTCTTCAGTCTTGTTATATACGGCCAACTCTCTCACCAAAGTCAGGGGTGTTTTCTTTGAACTGTCTGATTCAGGTTCATGTTTAGAACAGAGGCATGTTAAAGAACCTGCCTCTGAGAAATGTAGTATTTACTAATGTCAGTATTTATATAAGTATATCATACAGTATGATAACAAATACATAGAGATACTGTATGGTTGAAAACCTGGGTGATCCCAAAAGCTCTGTCAACTGAAAATTACACACAAGGTTAAATAAGCTATAAATGTTTTTGAGAGACACATGCATGTTCTTAACGTTTACATACAACAAACTAGGCAATTTAAAGGTATGAAGATTTATTCTGAGCAAATAAATGTACTGTAACAAATGTACAGATATTTGTACAAAAACGTAATTAAGTGTAAGAGTTAAACTTTAGTTTAATCGAAAAATCCTCCCTTAGCAGCTACAACAGTTTTACACACTCTAACTGGCATCTGGACAGTTAGTTTCTCCAAACATTCAGCTGAAATACTTTGGCGTTCCTCTTGTGAAACTTGCCAAAGGTGTCCTTGGCTTGTTGGATATTTCTTTCTGGCCTTGCCATCCAATTCACCCCAGAGCAGTTATATGTTCCATGATAGATAACACTCCAGATGACTCTAAATAACCCTTACAGAGCTTGGACGTACGTCTGGGGTCACTGTCTTGTTGCAGGTGAAGTTGGTGTTGAAGTATGGAACGGTAGCCATGCCTTATGTACTGACCTGTATCAATGCTGAACCATCAGACAGTTTTACATTGTTTTTCATGCATCAGTGCACTCAATTATGGTCTATAGGGTATTTAACCCGCTTGTATATAATGAGTCAGCATGTTCTCCAAACCTGTTGTAAACAGAAACTTGTGAAGTGGAATGTGACATAACTATATGTATTTCATCTAAAAACTGCTGTTATTGCCAAAGCTTCTTGTACCATTATCTGTACATATGTATATATTTGTTTGGTCAAAAATAAATCTTCATACTGTTAAATTATCTAGGGTTTTGCATATAAACATTAGGAACATGCATGTTCTCAATTGAGGACGTGGTGTTTTGATTGACAGCTTGCGTGTCTGCTGAGTCAGACTTTTGGAGCTTCTGTATATTGAATAAAAAGGAGTTTCTTTCTGACTGCTCTAAATGTAACAAACCAGGCCGTCAAAGAATTCAGATGTTTCACGAGGTTCACGTTAAGGCTGACCCGGCCTGTTAGCGTAACTTAGCGACATTAGCTAAAGTTTACCGTTCATTCGGGTCTCAGATATGGTGTGTCAGGTAGTGTCATGCTAATTAGTACAGCTTGTTCTAATTCATGGGTTAATACATTACACAGAGCTGACATTAACATTTACCAAGTAGCCAAAATGACTTAAAAAACATAACAGTGTTAGCAAGTTTAACTCCTGTAAGTCTTTAGACGGAGCAAGAAGGTGCAGATGTTGCCTGTGGTAGAAACACACAAGTAAACCCAGAAGCTTGTCTGCCTTTATGTCTCTTGCAATAACTTTCACCAAAATGAAGAGGAACCCTTCTTAATGGAGAAGAGTGGTTTCTCAGCCTTTTCTGCAGCACATTCCTATCTGTCTGTTGTTGAGTCTAAAAAAAGTGCTTATTTGAGTCCTGTTTGCTGCAAACATTGTAGATAGATGAGTCACAAGTTACAAAACTTTTTAAATTCACTGGAAAATAGACCCAGAGTTGAACCGTGCAAGTAGATTTTAAAGTGTCTCTAATACAGCAAACTGTCCAACAGAGAAAGAATAAAATTCAGCCTCTTTTGCCTTGAAAATCACCATTTTCAAAGGCTATTATGGAGACGTGCTTTGAATTTTAATTATTTTTTTCTCACTTATAAAGATTTTTTTCATAATAAGCTAATTTGTGATCTAAATTATGTGCTTTATTTGCATTTGTATGAACCTCTTTTTTGTAGTGACAGCATGATATAATGATATTTTACAGAAATGTGGAAGACTAGGATGGTTGTGAGGACACAAGGTTTCATTACAGCAAAATGCAATAGCCTATATTGTATGTAGTGAGGTTTGCATATGGCGGCGAGAGTGGTTCAGTGTTTGTGCAGAACTATGTTTCACTGTTTAAATGATAAGAGGGCGTGATGCAAATGCTGTGTCGTGCAGTAACTCGTACTTAAAGAATGTTTTGTTACTTCAGAGATTAAAGCAGGTTTTCTGTTTCTCATTTGGTTAACCTACAATCGGCAACATCTGTGGCTGAAACTGTCCAAAATCTGTAGTTCCTTAAATGTCCACTTGAGGCTGACTTCAAAAGTGAGTCAGTCCCCCCCCTCTTAAAAAGCCAAACTTTATAGCAGAAATAAACATGTTTATAGCCTGGTATAAAAAGTGGTTTTGGTCTCAAATTTGTATTGTACTTACTTTTAGTGGTGCATAAATTTCAACGAGTTAGTGTTGTCTCAAATCACGCCGGCTATTGTTCACATACCATGACCAGAAATGGCGACGCAACGTGCTCTTCTTCGCTGCTTTTTAATGGTTAATGAGCAGAGCATTACCATCCACCAGAATATCTACCATTAAACTTAAGTTTTCGTTTGCTATCAAGGGAAGGGACCAGAAAATTATAAAACTTCCGGTCCCTTCCCTTCAGTTACACAGGCATCGTTAAGGGTAGGAAGTGTCCAGTGTGTCGTACTCAACATTTTGTCTGTTTTGAGTTTACAGCCGGGTACTTACAGTGCATTGCATGTTAACTGACAGTGTGACCATACTTACACACTTAAAATAGTAAGTGTAAGTACAGAAGTACTCATTTTGAGACACACAGTGGGTACTGCATTGGTCTGTATGGTCGATCAGGAAAGGCTGTTTGTTTTGTTGCTTAAGAGAAAGCAGAGGCGTCAGATAAATGTAGTGGAGTTAAAAAGAAATGTAAGATAGATTCAATAATTTGATCAGATGCATGCCATAACTCTCTGTCTACACCGATGCTCAGTTTGGATTTTTGTGTGTGTGCCAATTTGCATGTGTAGTGATTTATTAGTCAAACTCGTCCTCTCCTTTCTCTTTATAATTAATTAGACATCTTCTAATTACAGAACCAGCAGTTCACGATCCCATGTGCATGACTGCAACCCACAGATGCACCCACTTAATCAAACACACACGCAAACACTTACGCAAGATTTGCGGCTGCCGTCACAGCACACACATCTGAAAGACTGAGGCGATAAAATCACTGACCTTCAAGTTGTATTTTGTGTGCGTTCTGTGCGTGGCAGAGAGATCTGATAGATTTCAGGATTCAGAATGGGACCATCAATATGTTCCCTTTAGACAATGAAGTACGTGCCCCTCTCTCTTCCTCTGTAGGGATATAAACTCCACTATAGAGTTTCTTTATTATTAGCTTGGGAATCCATATTACATTGTGGTGCATTCTGGGTATTTCAGAAACTAATTTGCCAAGGGGCTGGTGTTTTGTATTTGTAAAAAACTATACTACCTTGTGGGTATATTTTAGTACATTTTTTCAGTTGAAAATGCTGTGTTTGTCCATACTTGGAACTGAAAATGTGTAAAGAAATAAAGTGAAAAGAAATAAATAAATGTAATGAGCCTGTAACCTTGAAAAGTGGTTGTTAAAAGTTTTGCTGGCTGCACAAAATGTTTGTTATTTTTATGTATTTGTAAAGTATGAAAACTGTTTCAGTCTCTCAACTTCCCTGGTCATAAGTTCTGCGGTACATAGAATGGTCATTATTCATCCAATGTCTGTACTTAACACATAGCGTTACACTTCCACTATAATCAGTGACAGTGGCTACACCTGACATGGAAGCAGCGCAGGCCATTATATTTTTCTGAACCATTGTTTATATCATGAGCACGTTCACACAGAATGCGAATATTACACTGCAAAAAAAAGTGTGTGTGTGGGGGGGTTATTTGGACCAAAGTCGATTTTTCCGAGCTTCCTCAGCACAAATAAAGGCATCAATCGATCGTTCGGATCAAATGGACGTCGTGTGACATCAGTGATGGACCCGTTGACTTGTAGATACACTGTTTGGGATGCAACACACATATGATGAAGATAATGAAGGGACGTGAAGTACAAGGTGCGGAGCAGCATCGATAAACAACTAGACTATCAGGAAAGTGTGGAGTTTCTATAACGTGAAACGCTGTTTGCACCATGTGTGTGTCTTTTGACCCGGACACTGGACGAAGACCCAGAGGAACAGAAGACCAGAGACACCCAGGCTGCAGTTGAGGCTCCAGGTGATGTTCAGTCCATTACTATTTCCGTGGAATGGGGATGCGCGTGTGGAAACGCTCTGGGTACAAGTGTACAAACACACCAGTCTTCCATTTATAATTTTTACGTGTGGTGTTTGCGTCCCTGTTTACAATTTTTTTTTCTATCGGTACACAGGAAATGACTGACTTATTGGCAGTTTTGTGAGACTGTATTTATCGTTGCCTGTCATCTGCATCCTGACAAGTTGATAAAAGAGATAAAAAACAACAGACAGAATGACAGGGAAATGATAAAGGTAGATAAAAAAGAAAAGCTGAGAAATCACAGTTTATTGTCACCCATTCTCTCCCAATATCGATCACCCTGCTGGCATTTATTTTGCTGGTAGTATCTTGCAGGCGCTCTGTAACTTTACTCCTTACACAGCTTACTGCAGTTAGTACACGTCAACTTATCCACATTACACAAACGCCAGGAATGATTACATCTTAGATTAAAGGGTTTATTGCATTTTAGAAAGCGTCCCAACTTTTCTGGAAATGGGGTTCGCAATGTGCTTTAAATGCGTTGCTTTATTTATCTGCCGTATTTCCCGCCGGACATTTTGGCCGTTGATGTTTCTGTCCTCCAGATAACTGCACCGGCTAACGTGAACCCTGCGTAACCGCTGCGAAACAATCAGAAAATAATGTTGTTTTTCTCTGATGTCATGGCTTTGTTCTCGCTAACGCTGCTCCCTCCATTCACAAAACTAACCACAGTATCTGCGTGCCTTAAGTTAATGTTTTAGCCTGTTTCGTGCTTTGAGTCGGTCAAGCATGTGCAGATATTCCATAATGAACCTTTAAGAGAGTAAGATATATATATTTTTGGTGGTTTTGTAAATTAGAGGTGGATTTCCTCCCAAAGCTAGCGTCATATGTCTGGATATCTGGCACCACGTGAATGAGAGGCTATTCTTAGGCTATGAGATTTAAACTTATTAACCTATTAACATCTATTATAAAACTTGTCTGCATTACAGTCTTGGCGTCTATAATGTAACAGACTCAATCAATTTGTTCATTTTAGCACAACAAAGGGAATAAACGTACTTAATCTGAGTTCTGACTTCAGCCAACCTGTTATTGTTACAGCGGTTAATGGGGTTTAAAAATTCTAACGATGCTGCTTTTCAAAATTCACATAACAAACCTAATCAAATAAACCAAACAAAGATTTCCCTCAAAAGATAATGCCCCGTGATTACAGTTTCTCCATCTGTTTCATCAAATTCACATATCGGCCTATTCATTTCTGCAGGCACCTTCAAATTCATTTAGCCTCTCTTTTCTTTTCCTTCCATTTCGAGTGTCATTTGCTATATCAGATATTCTTTTCTTCCTCTTCTTTCTTTCATATTTCCATTGTTTGATTGATTGTCTGTCTCATCGTTTCGACATCTCGCCTCACTTTGAGTTCCGGACAAGTTGAGGACTGGATTTTCCTTTTACACTGTGGCAGCACCAATTTTCCTCTCCGATGAGATGATGTGAAAGTAATAGCACATTTTCTCCTTCCCTGTGTGTGAATGTAATGATTGGTTGGAACATCCACTAGGTAGCAAAAAGGGTTGAGTGCTTTTCAGTCTCCTCCAACAAGTCCCTGTTATTTAAAAGTTCCTCTGATCAAAGTCCAGAGACACTTAATTTCTGGCCTGAACGGACATATTCAAAGTACTTTGATTATGAAAGAAGATCTGACATTTTGTAGTCCATTTGCTTTAAATGCATAAAAGTGGTTATTGGCAGTTTTACAACGCAGAACATACGATTTTATACTGATTCCTTTAGGAGCTTGTAAATAGCTTTTTATTGTAAGGCTACATTATTTTCTTTTACACCTTAATCATAGCTGTTGCCTTAAAAAAAACCCACAGAAACCTGTCTTTTTACAGTACAAACTGCCTCTGGCTCTAAATATTGATTAATACACGGACATTTCTTTCTATGTTACATACCGGATCTTTAATACACTATAAATGTAAATGAATGCAGGTGTAATGTGTACGTCTTTAAAAGATGGCTCCGTATTTTCATACAGAATGCACATTGATCAGGGTTAGGGTTGTTTCCTTGAGGGAACGCTGCAGATCAGTAAGTAAATGCTCAGTAAGTTTTGGTTCCTCACATGCTATTGAAGGGGCTGGAATTAGGTTTCTCACAGCTCACGCTCGTCCATTTTCCATTACAGTCAGAGCGACAGGAGATGATACCTAGAATGTTCCAGTTGTCATAGTAATGCACATGCAAGAGTACTGATGCATAGTGGTCAGAAATAGGTACCGTCTGTGCTTATAAGGAGCAGATGTGTACAAAATTATACAGTTGCTAAATATACTAAACCAAGCAATACAAGCGCTTCATATAGCAAATGGAATTTTTGTGCACACTTTGTGGTACTTAACTGACACTTTGATATTGCTCATCATAATCTTCTCCAACTTATATTACAAAAGCCTTGGAGCTTTAACAGCGAATGTCACCTCTTGTCAGGTTTCTGACGTCCCTGTTATGCAGCCCACTGAGCCTGCTACACATGTGAACGAGCGTTTCACCCATAAACTGTACAGTCATGGCTAAAAGTTTGCTGCTTCAGTTGTTTTAGATTTTTTTCAATGTGTTTGTGTTATATATTGAAGAAGAATATATGTATTTCACAAGTTTCAAAGACTTTTATTGGCAAATTCATCAAATTTATGTGAAGAGTCAATTTGTGTCACTATCAAAACTTTTGGCCATGACTGTATAAGAGTTGGGCGGAGCCGCAGTGACGTCTTTCTGATTGGTCTTTGGACTCTTGTTTTGAACCCTGGGGTTTGACTTTTGGAGCCAGACGTGACCACATTTGGACAAAACGGCGGAGCTGAGGTGAGGGTTGAGCGTAATGCTCAATGCTAGCTCACCGGCATGGTAAAAACGGTAGTGTTACGTATTAACCCCAGCTACAGCAGAGCTGTCTGTCAAAAAAATAAAAATTTTAGTCAATAAACAGAAGAAGAAGCTCTGTAAGTCCAGTTCATCAGGCGAGCGAGCTGTCAATCATACAATCATGCCTGCCAGTCAAAGCCAGACATGTCAGACATCAAAGCTTCTATTAACCCTAAAATGTTTGTTTTGGTCACCGTCACCCGCCTAAGAAAACACCTGTAGTTTGACATGCACCAGTTGGTTCACCAGCTAGTTGATACCTTTATTGTCCTGATGATTGGTGTAGAGCAGGTTATGTATAGTGGCCTTATCAGAGCTTTTTAGGCAAAAAAATGCTGATTAGATTGACAGTAGTAGAATATGCCACACAGTGATTTATGCTACTTTATATGCAGAGTAAATATGATTAACAAGTCATCACTGTGGATGTAAATTAGCATGCAGCATGCACTCCTCTGATTAATTATTGTAATCCTCGCTTTCATTGTCCCTATGTAAATTGTCACCTCTATGGTTCATGTGATGGATTTGTGCAGGATTAAGAAGAGTTTTTGATCTGATTCATGAGTTACATCACTGTGTGCGATAGTGACACGACAGTGGTAAATTCAGCGGAGAGTTTTAAGGGTGACAAGGGAGGAAAAAGACAGACCAAGAAAGTTTTATAAAGAGAGTTTTATAGTTAAGTCAGTCAACCTTTATATGAGTCTCTAAAATGCATCTCCTCTGACTCCTAACTGTCGACAGAGCCTAGGGACCCAGAAAGAGGATTCTCAGGTGTCTCGCTGACTGAGAATGAAAACGGAGGAGGAAAAACAAGTGTGCATATCGCTCACATCCTGTGTATGTGACAGAGGCCGCGATAAAAACGAGTCCCGCGTGCAGCGTTCCTCGCGAAGCTCAAGGACTGGAGGGACGGTCGAGTTTGGAGGAGTGCACAGAGAAGAAAGGCAAAGCCAGTGGGACCTACGCAGGGCTCAGCCATTTGTGACACATTGAAAAGGAAATTCATTACTCTGAATATCGTCATACAAATGAAGGACAGGATCAGCTGGGACCCAGGGCAGTGTACATTTGAGATTACATTCTCAAGAGACAGGACTTGACATTCCCAATGGGGCATCATTTGCTGAAGTGCACGTTACCAGAACACAGTGACCACATAACTCACCATTCATTCCTGCAACATAATGGATATATTGGGTCTTTTTTGTTGCAGTCACATATTTAATACCCCTGACTCTCTCCCAAAGCTGAATTTTCTTTTTGAACGGTGGCAGGAGAAAGCTTAATGTGGCAGTAAGATGAGTTGTTATGTAGATTGAAGTCAATTCATTAAATTGACTCTTTGCTAAGCTAAATTTGTTATACAGAGAGAACAGCTCCATTGAGAAACCAATTGACACCGTACTGGTAATATTTCAACCCCATGTCAAAATTAGCATTGCTGTTGTGAGAACATATTATATCAGACGCTCGGAGATTGAATATTGTCGGGCCCTGACGGGTGTGTCAGTGAAGCCCCTGTTTCTGTTTGTTAAGCACAATTTTCCACGTTACTCTGTTTTATGTTCTGTTTTATTATGTAGTTCACTTAATGATGTTATTTACCTCTGTGTCAGAATAGTGAAGCCTGATGCCATAAGTGAAAACGGCTGGGCTGAGGCGACGCTCTGTTTTAACTGGGATAGAGTGATTGAGTGGATGCTTCACTCTTTGTACAAGTTAAAGCCCAGCGTGAGGAAGAACTCAGTAGTTTTGCCGTGGTTGCTATGAGTAACTTATTGCTTGCCACTGAAATAAAAAAAAGTGAATATCCGAATGTTAACATCGAAGACCAGATGTCTCCCCATTGAACCAGTGTCCAAATAGTCAAATATTTGGCTCCAGCGTTAATGGATTGGGGCACGAGATGGAGGTTGTACTGGCTTGTCCATGGAGCTTCCTACAGGGTAACCACTAACATCTTGACATCATCTCTATGCCTCTTGTCACACTCTGCAGGACCATCCACAGCATCAGGGAGGAATTGATGACAGTCTTCCACAGAGTCATTAATTTAAACCAGAGTTGACGGGGGCCAGCTTGGCACGCCTTGCTGGCCATGAGGCTTTCCGTCATGCTGCTGGTGCTATTGATGGGTGCCATGTCAGTTCTTCCTCCTGCAGAGTCGGAGAAATAATCTTTTCCCATCAGTAGAAACTTTTTCCCATCCGTGGTACTGCAGGGCATCTGTGATGGTAATTTGGTGTCTTTGAAATCCATTCAAATACATGTGCCAATTTTGAATAACAGGCCAAGCTGGAGCCTGCCACAACAGGCACCGAGCAAGAGCCAGGAGCATTTCTGAGTGCTCCTTTGGCATCCTGAAAACACACTGGCACTCCATCTTCTTAAGGGCCCTGGAGATCTGGCCTCTGTTCACCCTGAGGGTGATCGGTGCCTGCTGCATCCTCCACATCTGTGTGGCAGCAGGTGATATGGATGAGGAGGAAGAGGGGGAAGGCCTGGCAGCGTGGATGCAGAGTACGATGAGAGGGAGCTGTCGGGAACGGCATCTGAAGAAGGTTTATGACCAGGTTTCTGCTCCTGAATATGACTACATCTAGAGAGTAAACCTCCCCACATGTAAACATGTTCTCATGATTACATATGGGCAGGAATCTGAAAATATTGAAAACATAGTCTATTCAATATTGTAGATAGGTAGACGCACAGACAGATGTGTATATGTTGTATATGTTCATTTGTTGCAGTCCAATGTTCTTTTTCTTGTTCTGGATGATTTAAATGTTACTGCATGAATGTAAATAATTGTATGTAACTGTAAAATATAGGACTTGGTTGTTGTTTTTTTGTTGCGGTTGTAAATATACACAGTACAATAAACTGTGGCTTTCAAGAGTTAAGTGTCTGGGTTGATTTTCAAAATGATTTATATTCCAACTTTTACAAGTCTTTAAAAGAGAGAGAAATAATGCTCTGTTTTCTCAGTGGCAGCTCTCTCCCTCTCTGTCTGCTCCTTCAGAAATTCCAGGAGTGCATCTCTGGACCACTTCCTGGAGAACGGGCTGGCCCTGGCCTCCTCTGCAGAAGTGGCGGAGGTCAGAGTGTTTACTGTGCTGCAGTCAGGTTAGATGCAACTACCAGGGCCCGACTAATGGAAGGCTGCCTCTGGAGTGCAGCATCCATCAGACCATAACCACTGCCACATGGTCTGGTCAGTGGGTATTAAACACTATGCTTCGAAACCGCTTTAATGTATTCACTGTCCCAACGTACACATATATGGATGGTCTGGCAAATGAAAGCTAAGTAGTTTCTTAAAAATGAACTTCGGGAAAGCTCTCTGGAGTATATAATACAAAGCAGTGAATCAAGCGGATTAACTTGTATTTGTCTGTGATGTTCCTTGTTTTGGCAGTGAAGCCCAGGCCACAAGTCTTAACAAAGTCTCTGGACAAAACAAAAACAGAGTGACACTGTGCTACTTCAATGAGATATTATACACTGTGGATGAGGCTGCCCAAATCTGGCTCCAGCCCTTCTCCAGACATACAGGCAATGATATAAACACTTGAAATCAATACTCACTCCCATCCATTCTTTGAGGAGTTGTGCCTCCCCTGGGAAAAGGCCCTCATTGGCCTCCTGCCACTTGACGAGGGCCCAGGTTTCCTTTGTTGTAAAAGCATAAGTAAAAGGACAGCACTATAAAGTGAAATATAAAGTTAAACTTAACTTTGTGCTCAGCAAAACTGATTTACCCACGAGAAAATTATAGACAACACAGAAAAATAATAAAACCCCAAATAAGAAAAGAAATTGAAAAAGAAAGCGGTCATATTAAAACTTAATAAAGTTAAAGTGCTCCAATTTACATTCAGTCGATATTTTGTGTATTTGCAGAAATACTAGATGCCACAATTTAATGAAGTAACATTCATTTAGATAACTCACCTTATCACCATATCTGAATGAAATCCCTAAGAAGACAGGCTTCATACTGGTTTCACACTGGTTACCTCTGCAGTGCATGCGTCGCGTCACCTGTTGGTTTTCATTTCACCGTTCATGTTAACAGTTTAGAGCAGCCACACAGGCTGGTGAGAGGTGTGAGTCAAGCATCACTGAGCAGTGTGTCATTTAGAAAACAGAAGAGATGCCTATTTGTCACGCTTGAGGTGAGTCGCAGCAAAAAACAGACAGAGAAAAGCTGTGTTGATAGTCAAATTGACATCAGAAAAATCACACCTTTCACTATAGTTTCAATAGATCCGTTTCCATCCAGCTGTTTTGATTCACATTTTCAATTTGAACTTAAAAAAAGCCCGAGTGAAGAAAATGCCAAAAATTTGAAAAAAAAAAACAACCCATGAAATATCACAAAATACCACAAATATCAGTAAAAATTGTGCAATGGAAACTGGAAACAGTCGCTTGGACTATTATGAGAAGCAGAAATACCATATTAGATGGAAAGCAGCAATGAAACACCACCATGTAGGAAGAGATGTTGAAAGAAATGTTAGACAAAGGCTTTGACAAACTCTGAAAGAGACTGAAACGTTATATAATCCAGACCAGCGATTTGGTTCAGTTCGGTTCAGGGGCAACAGCTGTCACTGAATTTATGTCTGTGAACGCCTCAATCAGCAGCTGAGGTCGTATGTTATTGAAATACAACTTTCAACAGACTTTAAACCATGATGATGATGATGATGATGATGATGATGATGAGGATGATGCATCTCTTAATATTCGCATGACACCCATGATTCCCACCTAAAGTCTAGACTATATCTGAACGTGTCAGAGTGAAGGAAAAAAAAATATTCAGGTGCACGACTTCTCTCTTTATCTCTCTTTTTCTCTCACTCTTTTGCTCCAGGGTTGAATCAAACTCACGTCAAAGTTGAATCAAACTCTTTTACTCAAGAGTAAAAGAGAACTTTTACTCTTCACTGTTCTCACTCTTGCGTTGATAACATATCGATGGGAATGTCACTGGGTCATCCGCCACGCAGAGGTGACGTAGACGGTGTGTCCCAGGCGTAAGGCATTCACCAAATCACGTAGCACCTTCCTCATGAATAGTAATGACATTTCCCAAACAGCCCTGCAAATATAATCTTTGGTGTTAAGAATTGCTTCATGACATTAGCTGAATAGGAACATGATTACTTTTTGTCTAACCGTTTTTTTTTTTTTTAATTCTAGTCTTTCCAGACTGTTGGAAAAGTTAGAGTCGGCAGCATTGCGGCGTTTTTCTAAAGCTGGTTTTGCTTTTGTTGCTGACAGACGTGCAGAAAAGGAACATACTTCACTGTATCCAATTAAAATGACATACAGTAAAAAGAAGTGTTGAATCATGCTTTCTTCTTTTCCTTGGGAATAAAACTGTGCTGTAACACAAGCCTGTCTTGCTTTACTAGATTTTCTTTGTGTTTTGACAGCTGAAAGCGAACTAGATTAACATTTTCTTAGAATATATTGCAAAATTCCTTTTTTTTTTTTTTTTTTTTGGTCACAGATTTGTGTTCAAATGCAGATATATCTAAACTAGGCACAACATTTTCGCATGCACGATAGCTTCTCTGAATCCCAATCAAAGGATGACTTTTTTGCTGCCAAGTGAGATAAACATTCATGGAGGAAATATGCATGTATGGAGAGTGTAGAACTCTCACAGGGAGGTATAATCACAAAGTGTACAAAAGCAGAAAGACATTTAAATGCAATATGCAGGACACATTATATGACATTCTAGCATCATACTGTATCTGTGGTCCCATAAGAACACGTCTCAGAGCAATATGGAGCCTGGATGAGGATATGAAGGGCTTACTACTGTATATGCATTGAAAAACTGTGCCAACAACCCTTAAAATAAATTGGATGGACTAGACAGGAACCCAGCAACACTTTTGTGCTTCCCATCAGTTTCCAGGGTGGGCCGTGGACACGTCTTAGCAGGGCTGGTTGAATAAGTTGACAGCTCTTGGAAGAAAGTATATCATGGTTCTGTTCCCACTACTGTGCCAGCGACAAGCTTCTTGAACGGGTTTGGTGTGTCGGAGTGACAGCAGTCCTGCCAGCCGTTGGTGTCATGCAGCTCCTTCATGGAAGCCATTTGACAGCCAATCAACCCATGGTGCGACAATACAGCGGACAACAGGCCAGGGCTTCGTTTTGGCTTTTGAGGAAGTAAGTAAAATCAGACTTTGATGGAAGATGGTGCTGCTGTCACTGACACGCTGCCAGAAGTTGAACTCGTACACATTTTTAACTTTGGCTGCTTTAGGGTGAAGATGCTAAGCTTATACCTCTTTCACACCGGACAAAAGACCCACAAACATCTCGCTTTTGTCTTTTGTAAAACAGCAACAATTGGAATTCACTGAAGGTATTTATCAGCTCCAGCTATGATTTCAGTTATGGAATCAAAAACCCGAGTGCAAAGCCTGATGGCTGAACGTAACGTTGTGAAACTGTCTTCATCTTATACCATGATATTTGAACCCTAACCGCAAACCAAAACCAAGTAGATTTGGTGACTACATTTTAAACAACTGTGAGTGAAAACTGAAAAAAAAGGCACAAATGAGGATTGAGTTCCAGTATCTCGTGCGGAGGTCCAGCGATGTTAACTGTTAACACTTTGTTATACTGAAACTATAAGCGTGATGCGTAATGGTAGCGGCAGCGGCAGCGCTGTTGGCAACCCCTTGAGTGAGAGTCCGTGAAACCACACTTATATTCTCACGGGGGAACTAAAGCCATTAAATTGCTCTCTTCGAGGCCACCAGACTCCCTTGACAACAGCAGTTTTACGTCACAAAAACCACTGCCTCAATAATTTAGTTTGTTTGTCAGGTTGTATGCAAAGTAATGTGTTAAAGCACCAGAGTTTACACCCTATGCCTCGATCAAACCAATTGATCGAAACATTGGTTCTGCAAGATAATTCTGAAAAAGATTTTGTCAAAGGAGTCCCCTGAAGAGTGCTTTAGGGCTTCTGTTCATGTTGGAAATGGCTGTGTGACTGCAAGGTAAAACAGAAAAGCTGCACACAAAAACTGATACTGAACTTTTTTTTTTAGGTGGGCCTCTTCTAGACACCCTTTGAGACACCTGTATGAGCTTAGAGACAGTAAAGTCCAGTTTTAGGAATGTGTTAGGAATACAGAGGTGATGGAAGCAGGAAGTGAATTCCTCTATTTTTACTTTCAGCTGTCAAAAGGTGCAGGGAAGATTTGGCAAGGAGTTAATGCAGCGCTACGAGTCTTATCTCACAGCCTGTCTGTTCACTTTTACCCTACGAGAGAAAAAGTGGTGACGACAGCAGCACTAATGGAGGCCTGACTCGTACCTGGTGCAAGGCGATGATGCCCACCACTGTGCCACTAGTCCCATTACTTCCACTGTAGCCAGCAGCACATCAGAGATGATTTAGAGGTGTGAATAAATGGACAGAGGATGATAACAGGTCAGCCGGCTGCAGCTTTAGAGAGAAGAAGCATGAAAGATGACACATAGTAATGTGCATTCAGAAAGCTATAATGCCCTACTCCTCCTTCACTGCAACTGCACACACACACACATAGATAAATGTATACATATACACGTTCATGGTGTGGCAGGCGTGAAAGCCAGCTGTCTGACTCTAATGGGTTCTAGTGGAATAAACCTTTCTGGCACAACAATGCCAGAGGGGAAAAGGAAAGAGACCCAGTAAGAAATGACATGAAAGGAAAGATGTGAATATAGCAGGGGGAAGGTGAAAGCTGGGGCTCACTCTTGGGATTTCACATTATGGTTTTTACTGAGATTCCTTGGCTGAATCCACTCCCTTTCATCGAAAAAACACCCCCCAAAAAACTCCAACATTAAAGCTGGCATTCAGAGAGGCAGGGATGTGGATCTCTTGATTGGGCCAACCCGAAACATCTCAACAAATATTAGATGAATTGTTCTGGATTTTGGCCAACATGAGGTTAACATTTGAGATTCAGGTCATAAAATGTGGCACACCCATCAGCCTCACGCAAGAATATATGAGCAACGTATGAGCAAATTGTTTTTTAATTTTGTGTCGTTTTTTTTCCTTTTTGTCTTTCCCCTTGAAGTGCAGAATAACAATAACATTTATTAAGGCATGTGTACAATTAAACAGTGTCAACACTAAAGAGATGTATGGGTTCTAATATAATAAAAGTGATAAGTTGCAATGGAAACGGGGCTTCAGATGAAGTTAAACGTTATTAAATAATCTCACTGCTGCTTGCATGTGATATAGCCGTGTCTTTGATAAAGGATAACACTTCAGAATTTTTTGAGATGAACTTCTGTTTCATCAGTGAAGATGGTCTGGGAGGCTTTTAAAGCTACATGTATTAGTTATGGTGCTGCAAAGCAAAAAGAAAGAAGACAAAAGAAGAATAAACTTATGATGGAACCGAAGAAACTAGAAATGCAACATATGAGAAGGTTGTTTCTGAAAAAGCATTAACTGGATAGAGTGGTCTCATTTAATTTGCATACTGTCAAAGTTTGGTTTTGGTCCAATATGTATAAAATGAATTAAGCCCCTTTACCATAACCCTGCTGCGTGTATCAATACTAATGGTTTAATATCACCCCCTTTCCAGCTTTTTAGCTCCACAAGACAGGGATGTCCAGACTCACCAATCATTTTTATGCTAGCACTTCAGCCTCTTGCTTGCGCCATCAGGGCTAACAAGAACATAACTGGTATCACTCATTTTAAACACGATTTCAAAACTAATCTTCACGCTGATGATATCTTATTGACGTTGTCCAGACCAGAACATTCAATTCCACCGCTACTTAGCTTAAAATGGTCTATATCCAATATCTTGGGCCTACAAGACAAGTCATGTAGAGGTAGATGGCTGGAGCAGAAGATTATGTCTGACAATAATAAACATGTTTCCCTGACTTCTTTATGGTACCGCTCACAATATGATAAGAATATTGAAAACCCGTTGATTTTGTTCTTGTGTGAAGTGGTCAAAGCACTTCACACACGCCTTAAAATCAGTGGTCTCTCCACGCCTTCCGGCCCCATATGGAGGAATCTTTTATTTACGGCTGGTGGCAAACCTCTTTATAATGAGAAATGGAAAAGTAAAAATCTCGCTCAGCCGGGTCAGCTATTAAAAGATGGCAATGCATTTCCATGTACTTGAGTCAAATTTGAGTCCAAATAATGCAAACTTTTTCCAATACCTGGAACTGAAATCTATTTTGCACAATTACTCACGCAAAAACACTTTGCTTGGTAATAATGAAACTATTGACAATCAATTAAGAAATGTAGCCACTGGCTGACGTACTGTCTCCAAACGTTACACATTATTATGTCATTCTTCTTTTGACTGCAAAATGTCTTTGAAAGCACAATGGGAGAAACACTTGGGAGACAGCTCACAAAAGAACAGTGGGAAGCTATATTGAGCCGTTCAAACTACCTTTCAAATTGTGAGAGATATAAAGTTATACAACTTATTCTGCAAATTGTCATATATCACTCCACACACACTGAAGAAAATGAATCATAATGTTTCAGATATGTGCTGGCATGGCTGTGGGATGGCTGGCACGACTTAGGTAGGTCGAGGTAAATCGATTCTTTGTAAATGTGAAAGATATTTTGTGTAACATAACAGATTTATGAAGTAAGCTAAAAGCAAACAAACAAACATTTGATTGGATTAGCTTTTCTCTCAGTTAAAACGTTTAATACTTATTAATTGGAAAGTGAGAAAATGAAATTGCAATACTTGGCTTAAATTCTTTCTGGATTTGGTGTCTATGGAACAAGCAGCGTCGATTCTACAACATCTGGGAAGTGACCACACAGG
>JAPQRN010007335.1:29581-43736 GCA_037367275.1 Coranthus polyacanthus | reverse complement strand
ATCTATTATTTAGTTAAATGTTTATTGATTGTGTAATTTGGGGAGGAAGCAGAAACTGGACTGTGACAAGCGTATTTTTCAAATCTGTGGTTCTGACGTAATGTGAATTGTGAGTGATCGGAATGGCAAGTAGTGAATTGTCGGAGGATGAAGAAATAGATACTAAAATAGTAGGGAAGGAGAAAAGGGGGGATAAAAGAGATAGACAGACGACACTTAGAAGAGGACGAAGAAAAGTGAGACACTAGGAAGAAGATGATGATGGAAGATAATTCTTAATTTAAAGGAAAGAAATTAGACATGATTATCACTTTCACAACTAGATTGAGGAAGGTAATGGGGGGAGACATTTATTGTGTTACGTGGCAGTTTGTTAGTGAAATGCAAACATGCTGAACAGAGAAATAAAGTAAGGAAACTGCAAGCACTGTGTAAAAAAGAAATAACAGAAACAGGGATGATTGGTCTAAAGAAACGAGTCAGGGTAGCAATAACATGAATCTGGAGGAACTGAGGAAAGCACTGAAAGAAGGAAGACTCACAGGAATTTCCATCCCTCTTGCTTTCGATCCCTTAACAAAGTCATCTTCTCATAACATTATTAATATTAATACATCACTGCCAGAAGTCTGATAGCAAATGAACAGTAGTTTAATGGCTGTATTGACAAGTTAAAAAGCAAACCAGATGTTGTGTGCGTTCAGGAAGCATTTCTCAAAACAACAGTGTAGTTCATTCTTAATAATATGTCCATACAGGAAGACAGACACAGAGGAAATGGAGGAGGGTGTGGTATTTATTAAAGAAGGCACAGACCATTAATGACAATACAAGAACTGGAACCAGTGGTTATTACCTACCTGAAAACGGTCAAGTAAAAGGTGAATTATGGAAACTGTAATTTGCCCCTAGGTGAGAGTCCGACCCATTTGTACCTGGTGTTAAAAATGCAACCTGTATCCAGACACATTATGCAGGCAATAAACAATGCGATCTTGCCATTGTGTTTACGGCTGGTATTTTTAACGCGTTCTCGTTATCTTTGTTGAGATCCCTGTCTTCCAGAGCAAACCCTGCATGCGAGCCATGAAAACCATGAAAACCACGATATGATGTCGTGAGCACAATAATTTTGTTATAACAAAAGCCCGTTTTTATCATTTAGCAGGATTACTCACCTTTTTGTTTGAAGTCCAGCCTGTGTCGATGTCTTTCTGGCTTCACTCTGTCTAACATTAAATTAGCAGCGACATTGGACGGTCAGATAGTATCTTGTTCAGCTCAAAGAAAAATCACTCTGGATCACCTGCTTTTGTTATTATTATCTTTAGCTTCATGATGAATTGTTTCTTGATGGCTCCAGGGACATGAATCTTCCATTTCTTTTCATTTTCTTCAGGATAGCTAACCTATGATGTGATTGCTGAGTGTGATTTGCCCGTCAGAGGTCAGAGGTCAGAGGAGAATGATGACCTAGTAACGGATGCAAGCCATGGATGTATTAAGATGTACTGACTGTATTTATACCAACCTAGAGGTCGGTACACAATGCAAGCCAGACTACTTCCAGATGTGGTGAGGCAGATCCAATCACATTTACACGTTGCATTAACGTGTTTTTTCCTTGTCTGGATACAGATCACATTTTAATACTTGGTGTAAATGGGGTCTACATGTGTCAGCCTTCTAATGAACTGGCAACCTGTGCGTAGTGAACCCTGCCTTTGGATGGATGGATGGACTGGGGGAAGGGTTTTTCACTTTCTTTAACACTCAAGAGCCTCAAGTAACAAGTTGAAATATGTATCAAGAAAGTAAGTTTGAAGGTAGGCCGTTTTTATAACCCATGCAGAAAACTAGAGAACGGAAAACTGGTGTGGAGATTTCGATGTACAAGAAGATTTAAATGGATTAGATGTAAAGAAGTTAATGGGTGAAAATTAATTGGTGTGTTTGCATGATGGAATGGATTGGTGAAGAGTTACAGATTATGCAGTGGCTCTCATTTTGGTAACAGTCTTTGGCCAGAAAAGTTAGTTGGGAAGTGTTCAAAGGAAGCGCCATAGGTAGTGATCACTATCCAATATTCATAAATAGGAGCAGAGATGGAAACAAGATGTGGGAGAAGGGACAAGGAAATTTAAAAAAGCAAATCAGAATAAGTATAGAATAATAACAGAAGGAAAATTAAAGGAGGGGAAATACAAACCATACAATTGTTGACCTCAATACAGAAATAGACTGTATTATTCTAGGAGCAGGAAAAGAGTCAGTACCAAAAAGTAACAGCAGTAAAAGGAAAAATTCTGTGTCGGAAACCAGAATGCTCTGTGGCAATAAAAAAAAAATCAATTATTAAGATTATATAAGATATGGGAATGTTTGACCTGTCAACAAAAGGAGTCAGTTATTGTCCCCACTCATAAGCATCCAAGTACAGCAGATTTGTTTGACTGTGGAAAAAAAAGATAAATGAAAGATTACGGTATGATGCAGAGACCAAGGAACTGTTGAAGAACGTCCATCCTGTCCATCAAATGAAATTAGGAGAGTTCAAATGAATAGAGTTTTCTGTTTTGTTTGATGTTGAGAAGGCATAAGTCATGATGTGGAAGCAAAGGTTCATGATCAAATTCTGTCAAATGGGAATAACAGGGATTATTTATTGATGTTAAAAACGTCTTAACAGAGAAAGGAGTATTGTTCTAAGTACGTAGATACTCCTCAAGGTAGAATGGTCAGTTGTATTTGATTGGATTATGTGGAAAGGGCGAAGAAATAAACATAGAAGTACAAAATACAAGAAGTGATAAGGAATGTAGAGACATTGGGACCAGAATGAGATTTAAGCTTTTCAGTGGCAAAAACAAAGGCAGTTTTTTCACAAAAAGGTAACTACAGATTCCAGATTAAAATGAAAGTTCATGGGGAACATTTGGAAAGAGTACAGTGTTTCAAATAGACACATTTCCAACATATAGATATTTGGTTTGACAAGAATCTTACTTGTGCAAGTCATATTGGGCAAATAAGATGTTTGGGAGCGGGGAATGAAGAGCAAGTATGCTTTTGTTGCAAACCATATATTTGGTTAATTAGGTCAGTTGTGACTGATTGATGAATCTGTATCAAAACATTATTTCAAAGGTTGGTTACGGTGCGATATCAGGCCTTAAGAGTGTTGTGCCATAGAAACAGCCCAGTGTGTGCTTTACAGGTAATGAATGAAATGCAGAACTTAGAAGAACGCTATCGGTTTTAACATATTTGGTAAACTAAAAGAAGCATGAGATGATGTGTCATCCTACTCAGGAGGTGTTGAAGCTTTGCCGTGAAGAAGAGTAATGACAGATCAAGAGCTTTGGATGGACAACAGATTATTTCAATATGGCGGTGCCTCTGTGCATGAAGCCCAATCAATAAAGAACTGGTTTTCCCAGTGTGGTGAAGAACTGAAGTGTCCTGCACAGCTCCCTGACCACAGCCTCATCCAACACCTTTGAGTTGAACATGAATGCAGACTAGAGGCCAGGCGGCGTCACACTGAATGGGACCAAATCCTTGTAGCCAGGTTCTAAGATCTTCTTAAAAGGAAGAACCAGAAATGACGGGACTTAAACAGCAGCAACAGCGTTCCTGAGGTTTAGAATGACATGTTCAGCCATTACATATGGGATGTTTTTTAAATTGTCCTCAAACTTTTGATCATATAGTGTAATTAGTAGACGTGCATCTATGTGTGAGTACTCTGTTGCACAGGAAATGGTAGCATGTAATTGTCTATGAATATATTATAACAACAGGGAAAAGAGACATTCAAAAACAAAGTGGAAAAAGATTACGTAAAACCTGTGCTACAACTGAATTCAGGGCACGAGCGGTAGGGCTATAGTTATTTTTGGAAAAGACCAGACTTAACAGAGCAATACAGTATGCCGTGAAACCATTTCTGATCCACGCTCCAACTGTTTGCCAACCACCAAAAAACATGATAAGTAGAAGACTGTGTGACTTTTGGCCTCAGCGATGTCACCTGGAGGCCCTGCTGAGGAGAGGTAAGGCTGCACGAGTGCCACTGTCAGTAGCAGTGTTTCCATAACTTTATTTTTATGCACATTTTGAAGTATTGCATTAAAAAAAAAAACACTTAATGAATTTTGCATAAAGGTTTTTATGCTCGCTTGAGGTGATTTTTGCACGTAATGGGAGATGGAAAACACTTTTTTCTGAATAAATTCTGATGCAGCGAACATTTAACTCACATGACTGAACGGCATCTTCCCATAAACTCCCATAAAGATATTGCAACAAATAGTGAAAACGTGGCTGGCAGTAGCAACAGGGTGTGAGGACTGATGAGTTGAACACATTATTCCTCAGTCTCATCGATCAAAAAAAAAACATTACAACCACACCTCTTCTACTGTTTTTTATGGCCATGTGTAATACAGTATATCCGGAATGAAAAAACACTATAAGGTGTTTTTTTACCTGGTCCAGCTTTCTTGTAACATTCTAGTTTACCTTTCTACAACTAGGCCGCTAGAAATAGTCAGAATGAATCAATACAGAATTGTAACCATACAATCAACATGGACTGCTTTAATTTTATGCATCTGAACTGAACCAGGATCAGTCTTTGAAGTATGTCAGGTACTTTTCTAACGTTGACAGTATCTCTTAGTGGCAATACACACCAGGGAGTAATTGCGGTCCTCCAAAATGGACATGCAGTCTAAGAATAAAACCCTTCATTTGCAGTTGACAGCAGGAAACAAAGGGGGGAAAACAGGCTTCTGACAGTGCAGCAGAGCAACTGACGTCCAAGTTTGCTCATATAATCTCAGATACAAGGCCACAGGTCTCAACAAATCATCCCTTTGGGTCCAGACAGGCAGGGAAAGGCCTCCTTTTCAGTGTGAAAGTGGCCACAGCTCAGGACTTCACGGCAAGGATTGATGAAGTCACATAAAAGGAGAGACAGCAGCTGTCCAGAGGGAGCGGTTCGGTCAGAGATCTCCACAGGACCGTGGATAAATACCACACAGCCATTGGTGCGTCAGACAGAGGCCACTGACAGAGGCTATGTGTCTGCTGTATGGTCAGCACCTTCAATATATCATTTAGTCAAGGCAGTTAATAAATCAACATGCCACGTATGTTTAGTGCTTAAACTTGTTTGAAAAAAAAAAAAAAAATGCAGACAAAGTAGAATTTTGGTTCTTAACCACCAGGCGCCATCAGTTATGTTATCTTTCCACTCACCAAACTGAAACAAAGTCAGACACAGCAACAAACACAAACGGTCAAATGAGTTGAGCAGTTAAATCACACATTTTCAAAAGTCAAAAGTGAGTGTACCTGTAATAATAGGACAGGAAAGCGATGAAAACTGCAGCGAGCGATGTAGGTCACCGTTGGTCTGTAGTGGTAAAAGTGATGGAGCTTTCAGGTGCCTCCATGTCATCTTCATCCTAACGTTTGATGTTTTTTTTTCTTTGGTAGATTTTTAATCCTTGACATTTGCAGAAAAAGAACAGTCCCTGAAAGGAGGCATCAGACAAAGTAATGTACAAGTAAGGAAATGTGAAGTGTAGTGCAGTGTAATCATCTGCATTACTGTTAGTGTGTGATCGAGGCCTCACCTGTTCATCAGAGCTCTTATAAAACAGGAAGTTTATTAAGTGTATTATTATGGATTATTATTATTATTATTGTCATATTACAATGCATTATCCTCTACTGGTGAGACCAAAGACAATCTTCCTACCATAGCTGGACAATAAAGTCTATTCAATTCTAATTTACCATAGCAAAATTTGTCCAAATCCTCACAAAATTGCAAACAGTGTCAATTACTTTCACTGTCTAAAGTTGTCTCTTTGCTTTATTTAGGCCTGTGCGCACACTGACACATTACATAACCATTATCTCACTTTCATTAACGAAGCCTGCGAGCTAGGACAGACTCTCAGTCTGTCTCATATTGTGTACGTCCAGACTTACACTTACTATTATGAGTGTGTAAGTGCATTCACACTGTCAGTTATGGCAAAATGCAGTGCTCTGCAAGTACCCAGATGCACACTCAAAACAGTCCAAAAATTGAGTGTGGAACGCTGGACCCTTCTCACAATCAACGATCACCGTCTTGGCTGCACGGCATTAACTGGTTCTATGATTTAAATGGCAAACACTCTAAGGTTGTAAGGAGTCTCCATAAGATGTGACTATTTTTAGTCCACAATGTAACCTGCACTCTGCACTTTAATTACATGCCTTTATGTAGTGTATATGGTGTTCAGAGAGTTCTAATATATTTTCCTCTCCACCGAAAATGAATAAACACGTCTGCTTTCAATAAACTGTCAGTTGAACTGAAAAGCCCGGAATATATAACTCAGTCTTGACAGAACTTTCATGAGGAACTATTTGTAGAACATCTATGTACGCTCTAATGAAGCCCCAGAGTCATGAGATATGCATAGTGGAAATAAACTGTGATGAATCACTGATCTCTTGATGATCCTTGTTGAGCATTCTAACGTCGCCTTGTAGTCCGATACTGTGGTTTAGATGAAGCCTGTTTCCTTCTGTTGAGCTCCCATGTGGCAGAGAAAAATGTCACAGTGCTAGTAGCAGTGGCTGAGCAAAACTCCCAGGAGCTCAGTGACCTATATAGAAAAGTGGCTAATTTGGATGTTAAAACTGTGTCGGAGGGTGGTCACAACAATCAGTAACAGAAGGTTACAGAGACTTATAGTTGTGTTGTGTTAAGAAAAACACACAAACACACACAATGCACGTCGATGAGAGCCACTCACATGCGACTGGTTTCCGCAGGCTCTCTGTTATTTTGATTAAAAGAAATTAAACGTCTAAGAGTTTTACAGGAAAGTCTTTGGGCAGTTGTAGCACTCCTGTAAATCCTGTCAAAATACATGATGTATGCACTGCGTCAACACAACTTTTCATTTTGCTGATTGAGCTAATGTTCAAAGTTTCATTTTACACCATATTTAATCCTCTAAAAGTGGGTCTATTTAAGCAAGTTAGGTCGACTTAGTCAGAAAAAAGGCGGGACCGCTCAACTGCAGTCGCGTAAATCTTTAAGTGTCAGCCTTGTGAAATAGAAATAGATGGTACTTCTTCACCTAAACATAAAGATGTGGCCAGAGTCAAAGGCCATATTGGGGCACCTGTATTTGAATAGATTTCACCAGGCTAATTTGTGTTCAAGTCATCATTTTTCCTGCTCACTTTGTTTTTAATAAGTTATACAATGACATAAAAACAGGTGATTGACAGCTATAATGACCATTTGGTGTCAAGAGTCTCTATTGTGCAGACTCTACATCCCAGAGGCAACATGGCACCTTGCATAGCTGTGGGATTTTTATTTCAGATTTACATAGTCGGAGCAAGTAGCACTGTGTCATCCATCTTCATATACAGCTCATATGCATTTGTAGAAAAGCCAAGAGGAACGCCCACTCTGTGAAAAGACCTGTTAAAAACCTCCCATCACAGGCTATATTTTCTAAAGCCTGAAAACAGAGATCGCAGAATTCACCAGGAGAGGTGCAGAAGTCAAGTTTCCTCTCAGCCCACTTGAATTACAATATACTAAGATGGTATCATGGAGCCCTTGCCCGTTGAAACCAAAAAAATGCAAGCGCAGAAAAAAGCACAGAAGTATTTAAATGTGTGATGATGTTAAATTAACATCATCGTCATTACATTATCATGTTACATACATCGCGGACCACTATATTCAGTTGATTTCTCGCGTAAATTGTTGAATTAGGGAGTGAATTGGTGAGTAAAAAAAGATTTTAAGTCAGAAATTCTGACTGCAGCGCGGTATCAGAAATTGGACTCATACTGTATTACTCAGACCACAATGATTGCATAATAAACTAGACTGCACTCAAAAGAGGTCCTGACCCATATATTTAGAATAACAAACTCAATTTCCCTTTATATGAGATTTTTTTATTTGATAGAATTCTATTTTCTAAAATATGACACACAATATATATGTGCACCCACATGAACACACATATTTAAATAAATGAGCATGGAGTCTGAATCACTACAATGCCTACATAGTAGACTGCATTGGGTTTAAACTAATGTGAACCTGTGACCTTAAACTTTGACTTTTTGACCTCGAAATGTATGGATGACCAGGGCGGGTCGTGGTCAACATGAGTGCAAAGTTTGATCGTCTTAGCTCTATTTGTTAAGGAGTTATCGTGCTAACATAACACAAACAGAGAGGCTGCGCCGACCGCCCTCCCCACGGTCCGACTCCATCGACGTAGGTAAATATGCATAAAGCTTAATGTGAAATGGAGCATTATAGATTACATTAGAGCACCACTGGTTTCCTCATTGGACGCTTCTTCTATTTGATATGGAAATTATGTATCATTTCAAAGTGTACATTGTGCAAGAACAAGCTTCCATCCCTCGCTGACTGCCAACGACTTATCTCTGGTTTACATAGTGAGGTGGCATGAAAATAACTGGAAAGAGAATTTTTCGAGTAGAAACTAAATCCAATCTTTTTTTAAAGAATGGTGATTGCAGGGCAGGAAAAAGTAGATGATTGTCTCACAGAACATTTCAGCGTCTGTGATGACTTTTGATGGCCATTTAGCATGCTGTTTTGTCAAATACCCTGACTTTGCCTCTTTCGTCTTAAATGTGTGACAGTGTCCCCGAAAGCCTGAATTCAACACAATACAGCCATCACTCTGGTTTTCACACAAAGAAAGTTTTCGCCAAAAAAACCCCCCAAAAAAAAAAAAACCTCTTGCTCCCTCTCCTTCTCTGTCTCCCACCATGACCATGTCGCTTATCTTGTTGTCTGAGGCACTCTTCTTGCCTTTAAATCAATTTCCTCCACGGGGATTAATAAAGTTGAATTGAATTGAACATGAGCTGAAGCAGATATGAAGATGCGAAGGCACTGTGGCATCTCTTTCACATATTGAAATGAAATATAATGTGCTTATCCTAAATGCCTCTGACAGGATTAACCGCGACGATTTAAGGTTTTTCCCCGAGGAGTTTAGCACAAAACCACCACCGCCCACCCCCCCCCAAACTCACACACACACACACTCACTCAGTCGCACACCCTACAATTGTGGCGTAATTGCCTTCGGTTTTGGTAGTGGAAGCTGGTGAACACACAGCAGTAACTCACTGATTCAGAAGTGTTATTTATGTTCAGTCGAGTCTGGTGCTAGCTTGGGGCGAAAATGATGCTGTCTCTGTCAGCATCGAGTGTTGGCGCCGAACGAGAATGTAATAACATGCTCTGTGTTGCTGTTGTTTTTTTTCCAGACGAATAACACTATTTGTGCTGAGGACGAATACTTCCCGGGGCTGCGCTGTCACTGCTGGTGGTAAATATGATGTCTGCACGTAACGCCGTTTCCTTCTGGAAGCATCCAGTTCATGTCACAGGGGTCCTGTTATGAGGTGACAAGAAAACTCGAGGAGAGTTAAAAATAAAGACACGATCCTTTTATATAAGAACTATTAATGATGTGTACATCTGAGTTTATATGCAGATTTCTCATTACACCCACGTAGAGTAATGATACTGGCAGTGATAGCCTACAGCAGCATCTCCAAGACAGCATGCAATAACACTGACAGCTACAGGCTTTGTGGTGTACATCCAGAATTTGGACTCTCCATTCCACAAACCATCCCATCAAATACATCTGTACTGAGAATTCCAGCTTTATGTGTAACAAAAGAGGCAACCTTTTTTGTTCAGCAGCTGGTTTCTGCAGGGTGTATCCCCAAAAGGTACAAAACTGTCCTCACCACAAAGGACTGGGCTGTTCTAATCGACGGATGCCTTGGCACACATCAAAGCGCTCGCCGTGCTGAGATTGCATCTCTCTCCACCCACTGTTCCCGTCCCCAGCCGTCATTCGGGGTGAGCGTTTGAGCTGCAGCCATGTCTTGATCAGAGAGATGTGGTAGATAGTGTGATACGGCTAAACTGCTGACACAAGGCTCTCAGGCAGATGGCACCTTTTGATTCTAGGCCAGAATTTTTCCTCCACTGGCAAGGAGCTTAATGTTGTTGCTATTCATGAAAATTTTATCGGCTAGGAAAAAAAAAAAAAAGGGGGTAAAACTCCTTGCCACTGAAAATAGGTTTCAAAGGAAACAGTTGTAGTAATAAAATATCACAGGCTGCTGAACTGGATTCTGCGGGAGCTCTAGGACCTGTCTCTAACATGCAAACTCATCTTTAATTCATTCCCCGCAGCAGCATGACCTTAGACGTGATCTCAATTTGCATTTTAAATGACAATCCTTAATGCTAACAAATTAGGCTACTGTATAACAGTAGGGAATCCCCTTGGTCCTACACATAAAAAAGAAAATACAATAGTAGCTTTCATAAAGGGGGTGAGCTGTTGTACCTTCTTGCATCTTTTTTTATACACTAGGTCACAATGAGCCTTGTTAACAAATGGAATATCCACAAAACAAGGTACCCCAACGAACTACAGCGTTTTACTTACTTTCAAAGAAACTGTTTTATCTTTTGTGCAGATTGGAAAAAAAACATTACCATCTGGCATGTCAACAATCGTTACGATAAAGATGAATGATATTTTTGGAAAACAGGTTGTAATGCTCAGTGTTCTGCTTGTGCTATTCCTAATAGGCCTCGTAATGTCGCACTGTACAGTACATGAGTTCTGCTGTCAGGGTGTAGTCAAAGCTGTCAGCACATTGCGGTTTTGTACACAAATGCCTCTCACAGACTGAACTGCTCTGGTGGCGAAATTTATCTGAGTGGTTCAGTTAAATTCAACTAAACTCAACTTAACTAGTTTACCAGCTAAACACGAGAGGAGACATCTTCCGCACACCTGGAAGTGTGTTTAACTGTGACATATTAACCAACTCTGTCGCTAAATGGATTGCAATTGACTGCAGGCCAACAGACCTTTCTCACAGCAGACATTTTGGCTTGTGACAGCAGGAAAAGCACAGGTGATCCTACTGACATTAGTGATGGATCTGTTCCATTTAAGTGTCTCAGAATGCCATGCCAGCGAGCCGGCGTTCACAAACCAAAACCCTGGATCTCATTCACCTGGAATGCAGCCACTGTAAATTGAACCAAGTACACCTGCTCATTTTCTGCCATAACAAGTCAAAATGTCGACGGCGAAAAGGGTGCATTTTGATGAGAGAGGACAGGGGGTTAACAGAGGCTTTACAGGATTCACAACAAAAAGAGATGTTGACCTTTGTCATGTCTGTCTATTCATTAATTCATTCATCTGCCAAAATCAATTTGAATTGTAATGTAGTGTAAATTGGGAGCAAACTGGGGTGTAAACTTCGAGTCGACGTGTATTTCTTACTTATTTTACTTCCTTTACAAGGGTTTAGTAATCCACTTTCCATAGTAGAAAAAAAAAAAACATTTTTCCTTTATACCAACACAAAATGCTGCTGTTTATCTCAAATGGTCCACAAAAACTGTCCACAGAGTCTGATAATGCACAACACGGTCTGAAAACTGTGCCGAACCACTCTGATTTTTAATTACTTGTTGCTCCTGGATTGATGTGAGAAAACTTTGAGTACAGTGGAGCAAACGTAATATATTAAATGCGGTAACTTCAGATGACTAATTATAAATGCAAACAGCAACAGTCAGTATTCAGTTCAAAACATTTAATTTGGCATAATAATTCTTCTTTAATCCTGTTTTTCTTTTCTTTTGCATTTGATTTTCATTCGACTTCATTTTACTTTTGGTCACTGTCACGTTATCCACATCAGTTCTGGTTACAATATTAACTGTATGAATTATGCTCAGATGATGTTATACATAATGCAGTTATTAATATCACTGCATGTATAATTACCCAGATAACCGATCATCTTGTGCACGAGTGAATCTGGCGTCTTGACTTTTATGTATGATTACTGACTTTCATTGTACATCATAAAGTGCCGTCATTAAAATTTGTGAAAGAATCCGGGCATCTTTGCAGCTGAATAGCTCAGTGTGCTCGTTTCCTATATTTTTTTTATTGTGTCCTATAGTATTTTTTATGTTATCCATACTGATGCAGGATTGGATTTCGACACATACTCCTCGACATTAACAAAATATAAGACGTGAACCGGCATCAATGGAAGTGATTCGCCTTTAAATAGAAGTGCGAGGTGCAAAACAGCCTCAGCGTTCCCTGCTGCTGTCAATAAACTGAACTGAAGTTGACTATGGCCGCAGTAAGGCAGACATGGGAATCTATACTTAATATGTATCTGAGAGCACTTTCCTGTCTTAAATTTCTATAGTGCATAAACAAGTGTTAATGGCATGAAGCTGAATTTTTTTCATGGTCATGGCATTCGTGGTCTCATTAAGCTAACAACGTACCGTACATTTTTACAAGAAATAGCTGGGTGATGTGTCTCTACACGTCCAGGTTTCAATGTCAACACACTGGATCATAATAGAAGTAGTGCTTTGCTAAAAGCTCTATGAAATAAAATAGAAGGGTAACATTTCTGTACATGTACAGTGACATAATTGGTAGGCTACTGCAAAAAAATTACTCACTGAGGTTGAACTAAAGTCATTAACTTCATTCCAAATGAAGTCATGGAGATGTCCACTGAGGATATAGGCCTAATAGGGTATGATGAGTTGATGTGTGTATGCATATTTATTATTTGTTGTGCTTTAATTATTTTGGTGTTGGGATATGTCTTTTGCATTGTACAGTTTTGTTGTGTTATTTTTGTCCTATAACGTAGCTACGAAAAGCGCCGGAGGGCGTGACAGTTACCTATGAGCAGTATGACTGACGGCTGGAACAGCCAATCGTCAATCGGAGGCAGGGAACCGAGGAACCAATCAGCGACCAGGAAGTAGAGCCGCGTGTGGCTGAGGGAGGGGTTGGTTGTTAGGCCGGAGGGAGGACCCCGGTCGGAAGAGCCGGGCAGGTAAACGGGACGCAGGTAATGGTTCCCCCTGAAAAACCTACTGGTCACCGGTGGAGTGGAGGCGTGTATGTACGGAACGCAGCTGGTCGGAGGCTGGAGCCTGGGCCCGGGCGAGTGAGTTACTTTAAGTTTAACTCCAAGCCGGGAGTTAAATTAGCTTTAGAGAAGAGTATCCGTTGTTTTAGCGGTAAAATATTTGGTGGGGGAAATCTGTGAGCAACACTTGTCTCTCCTGTCGATAGAGCAGCCGAGGGACTGCGCCGCCGCAGAGCCTGCGACAGGGTCTGCTCGCCGGGCCGCGGGCTCCGTTCCAAGCCGGTAACCAGCTAACCGGTGCGGTAGGAGAAACACAAAGACAACGGGTGATGAGCGCGGTAGTTTTGACCGGATGGACTCCACATACACCGAACCACCTCTCATTCCTCGTCTTTTATCTCCGCATCCTGGAACTTTCCCAGCTTGTTTTGCTTAGCTTTAATATCCTTTGGTTCCCCGAGCGTTTAAGATATTCTATCCCGGTTAATCGCGTTGTATGGCGAGCTTCAACATAATTTATCTCTCCGGTTTTAAGGTGTTTTATTCCTGCTAACCGCATTACTGCCGAACTTGTTGGAGGGAAATAAATTGCTGTTTTTCCACCACTCTGCTCCAGTCTCTGTCCTTGGGTTACTATTGCACTCCCCTGTGGAACCTAAATTGAAACTTATTGAGTTAAGGCCTTGAGAGTTCCTGGGCTCTCACAAACCTAGGTGGCATTGTCTGACAACGACCTACAGCAGTAATTTGGTTACACACACATTGATCAAACCTCAGTTCCCTTGCCGTGTGGCCTTGCAGACCCAATTTAGAACGTCTTTCCCACCAATTAAACAGAGCTTTTAACCCTTACTCCGCCAACGACACTACTGCTTCGGGAATAAACTACTGTCGAAGCCGCCGTTAGAGCAAAAATTGAATTTATTTCTTCTCAAAGCGTAGTTATGTAGCGTCATCTGAAAAAGAAAATCGAATTTCGAGGATGTGAGTTAATTTGCATATCGATAAAATCCCCCAGTCAGCAGCAACATCGCTATCCCTCAGATGTAGACGTGCGATTCATTTGTTTAGTCCAGTGTCTTGCCGCTCTGTGTCTGCAATA
>JAPQRN010007335.1:6825-21042 GCA_037367275.1 Coranthus polyacanthus | reverse complement strand
GTGGGTTAAATAAGTGATTGACAGCCGTAACTACCGATGGCTGATCAGATTCTGTCAGACGCGACCTGGACGTGACTCTGCTGCTCTACTTCATGTTTCAGCACGGAGGCGTGGAAAAGTAGTTTTTGTTTTCAGTAACGGCATGAAACGACGTCGGTTTATCTGTATTTATATGTAGTCTTTTGATTTGGACCCAGAGGAGAGAGCTGCACAAGGAAGGTGTGTATTTTCAAATTCTGGCATTTTTTTCCTCCTGATTTCGTCTCCTGCAGCTTTAACTGGGCTCAGTCTTATTGAAGAATTACAGCAACCTACTCTTAAAATTCTTACAACTGAGCAGCCACCTGTTTGACAGAGTTATGGCATCTTACTGTAATTGTTTCTGTAGATGACAGCCTTTCAATAAGCTTCCAAGAAGTGAAATACTTTATATCATAGCTGAGCTAGCAGCTTTTAGTTAATAGTAAGGAGGTCCGGGGGTTAAAAGCAGCGGTACTGAAATCCTTAGTACTACAATGTGAAAGTACTCCACTACAAACAAGTCAGCTCTGGATTCAAATTCTTACTGAATTAAAAGTATAGAAGTATTATCATCAAGATGTAGTCACAGTGCAGTCAAATGGTCCCTGTCAATGTTTTACAATATGTACATATTCTAAAAGATCATCATATGTAGCATCACTCTTCTGTGAGATCCACGCATCTGTAATAAGTCAACTTTTCAAGAGCTCAGAAAGACAGGCCTGTTTTCAGCTTTGCAACAATGCATTTTCCAGCTAATTCAAGAGGCTTTTTCTTATTTAACTTCAGAAGAAGGAGAATATTAAACTCGACCCAATACTTCATCCTTCAGTTCATCACAAACATTCAAAATCAACGCATATCTTTACTTAAGCCATCTTTTTTTTTTTTTTATCCATCACATAAATATATGAATGTTTGCGGTCGCTGTAGTATTCTCTCTAATGATGGCTCAACTCAGGAATTAAACCCCCATGCAGTGACCCATTTCTGCCACTTTCTCCCAGAAATCCCGTCAACTCCTGCTTACAGATTTAATCTAACAAGCTACAGTAATTGAAGTAAGACAAACCAGGATTAAATAACATCCTCAGGGTTGCTATCCATCCTTTCGCATTGTTAATTTCCATTGCGGTTAAAAAGTGAAAAACAACATTAAAACACAATGCATAGTTGACAAATAACAGTGTTACGCTAAATTGGGTCAGGCAGAACAGTAGATGGAGAGCCGTTGTCTGCAGAGTAGAAGCGTGATGCAGATTGGAACACATGTGCAGCACACAGACTGTAAGGCACCATTAAGTGTCATTGCAGAAGACCAATTAGTGACATGTTTTCATACCCAACTGTTACTGCTGGAAAATACATACCCAATCTAGACCAACAAGAACTCTCATTTTGCCATGAACAAAACTTTATCGCACATGTCAACAAAAACGGCTCAATGATTAGTCACATTTGAATCATCCGCAGCTCATCTACATTTGTTCGTAACCTAAAATTAACAACCTGTTTCTACCCTGACACTGACATGTTCGATCCACGGCTGTGCGTTTTTTTTTTTTTTTTTTTTTTTTAAACTCGCAGCCAATTAAATGACAGTCATGGCTCAGAAAGCTCTTATTTAACTTTCTGGTTGTCTCTGGGAGAGTTGGCATGCATTCCTTCAAAGCTCCTCAAGTTAAAGATGGAGGTGTAGCTGTGAGAAAGGATCCTCTAAGCATCTGCTCTGCTTGAATTTGCCAGACCTGTTGTACACTGGAGGTGACAAGCGTGCAGATTCTGAGGGTGATACTGAAGAATAAGAGGCAGGAAGTCAGGAAGTGAAAGAAATGTAAACTGTAATGAAATCTAGCGCATCAAACAGCATGAAGCAAACCCACAAAGCGAGTGTATAGCTTTGACAACGTTCTGGACAAAAATAATAGAAAATATGTGCAGTAGATGAGTGAAATGTATAAATAACATGTAAAGCAGGCTGGGCAGGATTTTTGATTGGACAGATGGGTCTTTGTCCACTGCCAGCTTCTGCATCAGTGATGTGTTTCAGCACACACATATTCACAGGCAAAATTCATATCAACTGCTAAGTAGGAGGCATCACCCACACACTCAACCGTATGGGAGCAGCGGTGTCCGGAGTGCTGGGTGGAGGGAAAAGACAACTGTTCATGCAAGAGAGCAAAGCACGACTCAGCCAATCACATCGACACAGATATCAAGATGCTGAATTAGTGTGATCTCACAGTAAATGGAGAATGACTTTTCACTGGGATTTCAGCTGCGGTTTTCTGTATCGGCACTGTCGAGGTAGGGGAAAGGAGACCAAAATGTTCCCAATCTCGTGGCGCTAAAAATTGTAAACCTTTGAGTTGTAAATTTTAAGACTTCAATCGAATTTGTTTCCTTGGTTGTGAGGCGGTGAATAAGGCGATACTGCCTGCTGATTTACTTCTTCAGAGTCGGGGCAAAGACGTGAAGAAACAAAGATGACACCGCAGCAGCCTGAGAGCAGGAACAGTGACAATATAAATAGCAAGGTCAGAGAGAAAAAGATACAATACCTCATTTGGCCCATTTCGTATTGACTTCTGGTCACACTTCAGAGCAAGAGTATACCCTGAATTAAATCAGCTGAGCTACAGTGACTATAAGTGGCAATTAAAGAATAATGTAATGTTGAATTTCCCTTCATTTTGATGATTGGGTTACTTTAAAGCTTTACTGATCTGTATTGTTGTGACTCAAATGACTGAACAGGATCACCTGAAGGAAAACAATCACTCTAGTTCTTCAAAACACTTCAGCCTTTTCTTGCCTGCAGGTTTCCCATTGAGGTTTATTATTGGTGGTGCTACCTGTTTGAATTCGCAAAAACAAGGTATAATAACACTGCAGACGAGGTCAAATACCAATAGATGGACACAGCGACTGACAAGTATGAAGCTAAAACACTATGGTAACCAGTGCTTTTTACTGTTACTCTATCACACAAACACATCAAGGAAACAAAATCATGGAATATATGACAAATCAGTCTAATCACGTATTTATTTATCTCCCTGCATGAAATTTAGAAACATTTGTTGGAGTCTTCAAAAACAAAAAAATAGGCCTAAAGCTGACTGATTGCAGTCATTTACGTTAAACTGCTACAGCAGCCTTGTTTATCACTATTCCTCAAACACTCACAGTGAGAGCTTGGAGGTTACAATTCAATTAATTTTTAGGTCAGCTTGTTAGACTTGTCCGGTACTTAAAATTAACACTCGTTTTATAGCTTGTTCAAAACAATTTGCCATTAGCATAAGAATGTCTGCACAGCTGTGTGAGACACACTGATCGTGGGTTTAGAGAGGACAGCGAGGCGAGTGAGTGTGGAGCTGTCGAAGACGTCACGTTTGTGCAAGTTTATGTCCAAAAAGTGACTGATGTTGACTCAGTAACTAGTGAATTCTGTTGGGATGACACAAGCTGTTGACTGGAGTAATATTTAACATCATGTCTGTGTCATTCACTCCTCTGCTTCCCGTCTGCACTGTCTGTGTGTGATATTTAAGTGGCCTCGCTGATCAGCTGCAAGTTCCACGTTGTCAGACATAATCATTGGCTGAAAATCCATCATTGAAACGTGAGGATGATAAAGTTAATATTTGTTGTTTTTTTTTCCATCTCATGATTCCATTCAAAGTATTGGGTTTGAGGCGGCTAGTTGTCAAGTGGTTTGCAGACCATATAATGTCCCCAGTGCAATTCCTTGTCCGGGTCACCTTTGTTTCATGTCATGCCTCTCTCTCTCTCTCTCTCTGCCCTCGTTTCCTGTCTCCTCTTCTGCTGTCAACTATTAAGTTAAAAAAAAAAAAAGCACAAAAAGCTTTTGCTTTGGGAAAAAAAAAAAAAAAAGGAAATAAAGCAGACAGTTTCTATGACAATACCCTGTCCCTCAACAAAGTGAGCTGTGTCTCCTCTGTCATACCTAAAGCACTGTGCTAAAAATATCCTTAACAAAAACATCCACATTTGATAGCTTTGCTAAGACAGCAATTTCACAAGTCTTTCAGTGTGAACGTCTGAAATCGATTCACGAAGACTAGGCTACAAACAATGCACCTGTAGAGATGACAGTTAAAGCACAAGGCCATCCAATCATCTCCTTGCTTGTCCTTTGGCATAGGTATGTGCAATCCAAGGCCACTTGTTGCTTACACAGAGTAAAAAGAATGATGTTTTCAATGAATAGGTAATCTGTGAAGTTGACCTAACACATAAGTAATTAATGCTACACGCTGAGTTAGTTGTTTAATCAGAGCAAAAGGCCTTGAAAGGACTAATTCATATGCAGTGTTACAGTTGTTATTATATGCTGCATTTACATTAAGTGACAAGTGAGGACGAACCTGCTCACAAGAGCTGTCAGCTCCTCAAGATCAGTCGTGGAACAGGGCAAAGGCTTGCACTGTGATCACAGTCCTATATTTTCTGAGTGTGCCAACTCTACAATATGAACAGGAGCAGTGTAAAACTGCAGCGAGTAGTGCAGACATGGATTATATGGATTATTTCAGTACGCTGTGGGCTTGTATCATAAATCAGACTTCATTGCCAGAGTCATTGTAAATGCTTCTCTTGGCACTTGCAGCTGCCTAAAAGTTGCATTTTGCAGAGCCAATTCGATTGTTATCTTGTTGCCATACCAACTGTGGTGTCTTATTGAGAACAAGACCCTCAACATCATTTAGAAGTTAATTCACAGAGAATTGCATGGTGAATTGAATAATCTTTCGTCTTGCGATGCTCCCTGGCATTAAATTGTCTCACCTGTGTCTTGTTACCCCTGTTGTCTGCCCTGCCCCTGCCTGTCTTCCCTTCAGTTTTCCAGTCTCCTAGCCACTCCCACTTCCACTCACACTCATCTCTCCTCCATCAGATCAGCAATCACATAGTCTATATATACCACTCACCTTCTCTTTGTCCCTTGTCAGTCCGTTGTCTCATCTCCTGCCTCGGCTCTGTGTTCTAGTCCCGCTCCTGTTTCGTAACCCTGCCTGATCTCTTGTGTCTTCCCTCGTGTTTTTACCTGTTTTTCGACCTTCTGCTTGTGGAAGTTTTGCTTTGGTTAATAAATCCCTTTGTTCTATGCACCTGCATCTGGGTTCTCCCTCTTACAACGGCAACAGTTCCTTTATTGATCGGAGTATCTGTTTACCACTTGATGGACGAATGCCACAGCAAGAAATACTCTTGAGTAATCATTTAAATTGACATCCCTTTCCATGTCATTCCATTCATTTGTATTTCCGTGAGGGGATCAATAAAGCTCATCTTGTGTCATGGAACAGAAAAAGGGAAAACGTGAACGTTGCTTGTACTGTCATTTTTGTTTTGTTTTTATACTTTTTTTTTTTTTATGAAAAATTATTGGTATTGGTTACTTTGGGGAATTTAAAATTTAAAATTCTATTTTAAAGGATCAGGCAAACGGTACTCTTGGCCAATGTAATGGATAATGCTTCTAAATTTGCACAGAAATGGTTTGTGATCTTTTGTACACAATTAAATCATTTGTATTGTATGGAAGTTGTTTATACTGTCTTCATTTATTGTAACAATGTCTTGGCTCTCTAGGTCAACTCACTCTCGAATAAAAGAGATTTGAATCTCATTTTAACCTCGGCGAGACTTTCACCTGGTTCCATAAAGGATGTGATGGGAATAATAAACTCAGTGGCTGCCAAAGTCCAAATGGCAGACATGAAAGCCTTCTGTTTGCCTTAAAGGAGCCAAAATTATGCTTCAGCACAGTGCCACTTGTTATAGCGATTGAATAAAGCGACATGGTCTGGTAAGCGACTGAGTCCATAATGACTCATGGAAACAAATTGACGTAGTATAAGGCTGGGTGACCTTACAATCTTAGGCCGTGATCGATCTTAATTTTAAATGTGCTCTACTTTTCAGTGGGATCGTACAGATCATTAAATACAGCGTTGGCCTAACTTTACTACTGAATCGCCCTTCATTTTAAATTGCAAGTGTTACAGTATTTTACAGAGTGTCTCAGCATTAGCATTGCAAGGCTAAAGTGTTTATTAAAGTCAGTGTATAGTGATTCTTTAGTATCTTTTCCACAATAATGGGTTTTGTTTCAGTCAGTGTTGTAACGTGTTTTGCGGCAAATTACAACTTCAGACAGTGAAGATCTAGATCTGAGAGTCTCTGGTCCGACATGCAGTGAGTTTGACTTACAGATGTTAGTTACGTTGGAGTGTAATGACACTTTTAGTTCATTGTAAGTGTCCGGCGGGACACGGAGTCTGTGAACAACAGCCACAATCTATGTAATTAATGGAAACACTGCAGTGACACAGATGTATGTACAGGTAAGGAAAATGTGGACTAGTGTTTACTTCATCAGCTACTGTCAAAATATTATATGGTGCAAAAGTGCAGAGTGTAACAAAAAAAACAAACATCTCACACAGCCTAAGCCTCCAGAAACTCCGGAAACTCATAGTTTTCCACAATGTTATAGTATCTTGTTTTTTGTAACCAAATCTTTGTGTTTTAGGAAGATTTCAAAGTGGTGTGGTACTGCAAGCCTACTGGAAATTACGCTTGGCCAACCCAGACGACACTATCCATATTGAATCAATTAACAGATTAAGAACCTGTCAATTTTACTCTATCGTACCCTGTTGAATTATGCCGACCAATTGTTGATAAACTCATTTTAGGTGCGGGAATGTGTATGTGTCCCCTTTGCAGTGATTTATAGCCGTGAACAGCCTCCCAAGGCCCACTTGTTATGGAAGCAAGGAAAGTAAAGTCCCCCTGGTCCTGTAACTTTCTCTGTCTGGCAGCCATTGCCATTCTTTAATCTGGATAATCTTCATATATTGCTTCAACAGGTGTAGACAGGAAAAAAAGATAATGAGCCAGTTAAGTATGAATTTATGTCCGATCATCTACATCTCCTCTATCTCATCTGTTACTCCCACTCTTCACTTTGCATCTCTCTTGGAAACCACCCATAGTATACACTCACCTTGCTAGTTGCCAGGCAGCTAATGAATTTTTCATTTCCATTGTATGGTACTACAGAGGAGTGGTGAAATCCTGACATTAGATCAGTATGTGGGTGGGCACATCAGTCTGTAAAGACTGGAGGCATCAATTAATGGAAGTGAGAAGTGCAAACAATTACAGCTTCGGTAGCAAAAGGCAGTTCCGAAAGCCTGGTGCGACGACGACAACAGGATAGGGATTCAACCTGCAATCTCAGTTATAAGGCTCGGGAAATTACAGGCGGCTTTAGATACGAAGTCTGTTCCCCTTTTATGACATGAATATAGCTCGTGTTTGAATAAAGGAAATACGTAATGACATCAAAGGTTCAGGTATGTAATATATATGGGCAGCTATAGGTATACATACGAACCAACATCTTTTCTTCCTGTGAAGAGCCAGTTACGAGAAAAGGAATGTGTTCTGTGCACAAATCCTCCAGTTGGATTAGTGGTGTATAGTCACGAAAGCTACATCTACCCACATTCTTATTTTGACCTAACTTTGTGTTTTCTATGGTCCGACATAAAAATCCATGTGCAAAGACCTTGACTGTGAAACTTTGTTCTTCCCCTCTGCTTCTTCAGAGATGTCAGAGAAATGAAGCTTGAAGTGTACGTGGAATGTAAAACCTTGAGCACCATTATGTTACTCCTTTATTCTTGCCTTCCTGTATTGGCCTATAGTCTGCGAAGTCTTTTATTTCCACAATTTCTATGGAGAGAAATGTAAAAACATGGAAAATTTTAAATTCTCCTTATTGACCTCGCATAGACCTATATCAGTGCATGTGTACAGAAGACAGAAGAGATACTTTTTGCAACAAAAAAAAAATGGCATTGGTTTCCTTTATACTGGATTCCTGTAATTACACTAACTTATAGTGATCTTACTTTGGTTTGCTTCTATAGCTTGATGTTTCTGAAGGAAATTTTACGGACTGGGTGATATGGCCGATCATGATGCAGGGCCATGCTGCCAGAACGGCTTCAGTGCACCTTGGCATTGAGTTTACAAGTCTCTGAACATTTATTCCTTCATTTTGTGTTTTGGTGAGGGGAGAGCGCTCTCTTACCACATCGGTCCAAAATCTCCCGTAAGTGTTGAAGTGGGTTGAGATCTGGTGACTGTGAAGGTCACAGCGTATGATTGACATCATTTTCATCCACATTAAGCTATTCAGCGACCCCTTGTGCCCTGTGTGTGGGAGCACTGTCATCCAGGAAGAGACCACTCCCTTCTGGTTTTTCCTCTAATTTGTCACCCGTCTGTATGAGTTAAACAGCTATCGTCAACCCTGGCAATAAACAGCCGATGTAAATGCTAATCGCCACCCTGCCTGTCAAACGACAGCACAGAGGCTGTTGTTTTTACAGAGCGAGCGCGGGACAAAAATGTTGATGGTGCTTTGAGTTCTCCGTCCTCTGCCTCAGACTCTAATCTAAAACAGACTAATATTATTACTGCACGTCTGACTTAAAATACATGAGAAAGTGACAAAACGGGGAGAAGAACCAATAAGGTGTCTTACGTTGTGTCTTGTCTGGTGAAAAGTAAGGCCTCTGGTTATCTACATTATTAGTCAAGACCACAACTTGGAACTGCCATAGCAGGACAAACTGGCACACTGCACCGTCCACTACACCAAAAAATTAAGTGATTGTTGTTTTGACATTTATAATTTGTTTGCTCCGGTCCAGATCAGTGTAGGAGTTCACAAATTTGATGTGTTTCTCTCTTGGTTCAGGTTTTTTTTTTTTAACTGAAAAGAAATTGAAGCAAACAAAACAGTTTCCAGGTCAGACCTTGATCCATGCAAGCCACCGGAGCCAGTTGGCACAAACTTGCGGAGAATGTGTTAAGTCTAGAATGAATTTGTGGGAAAGCACTTTCTCTTTCTCTGTGCAATTATTTTGGTCAACACCGGAGCACACTTGAAGTGAACTCTGGACATTGCTCAGAGTTACAGAATGCGTGAACATGCACAAGTGGAAGATGTCCAGCTTAGTCGACTTACCCACTCTCTAGAAAATTGTCTACACATTTCCCAGATGAGGTCATGTATGAACAGGGACAGGAGATTGTCTGTCATTTTTAATCCCTCCACATCATGCACCACGAGAGCAGAGGCAAACAAAATCAGAAGCAGTGGCTCTTCCTTCACATGATTGTCCTGCACTGTCCTTAAACTCTCTTCTGCTTCTAGTTAATTTTGTCCACTCTTTCATCAGCACAGTTGATAAATCTATTCATCCGGTGTCAAAACCACCAGTTTGTGGTCCGCTTCAGTCACACCTGAGCCTTTGTCAGCAAGCAGAGCTTATTCTCCAGACATTGTCCAGAGTTCATGTGTGAGGTTTAAAGGGCTTATGATTCCTTGTTTAAATATGTTAAAATAAGCCAACCAGACTAACAACGCAGGTTCGAAAATGGCCTAATCTGATGTTCATAAAAGATATTTCGGTGAAGGTCAAATCATGCTGTATGACTCACATTTTCATACTCATTAAATCAGTCAGTGACCATTTCGTCTTGCCATCTTGTGCGGAAACTGAGGTCATCTGGGCCTGTTCTGGATTTTTATGCAAGTCACAGAGCACGGTAATTGCTTAACCGCGTCATGCACAAATCATTGTGTTTCTCCACTCATTTATTCAAGTTTTTAACCCACATGTATCGCATATAAATTGCATCCGAAGATTGACTAACTAATGGAAAGGTTTATGCCATATATACTCAATGAAAAGGGAAGAAAACTTTTAGATGAAAAAAAATAACCTATTTGCAACACTTCAGGATGAAACATTCTCACACCGGGCTGAAAATAAAATAAACACGAAGGAGAAAAAAATGTGCACTTTGGCTGAGATCCTGGATGAAGAGGTGTCAGCAATGTGGACTGTGTAGTCAATAGAGGAAATCGCAGGGTGGATGAAGTTTGTAATACTGAGTTAATTTTAGGTAAAGCTACTGGCCTTTGAAGTGAAATCTGATGAAGATGAGCTGGTTGGTGTGTCTCTTATGTAATGTTGTATATCGGCGTTAATGCTCCTGCAACAGTTCAGTAATATTTAACTGTTTCCGTTCACACCACTAACCTATTTGCTCCCCTTTCCTCATCATGTGTGTTTTTGCTGTCACCCGGGAGGCATTAATGTCATCGATCACCAGTATCAGTTGCAAATATTAAGCGTGTTTTTAAAAATACTACTCACTGCATGACTGTGAACACTGACTGAACCTGACCGGAACAGATACAGTCCAACTTGACCCGATCAGTCACATCCAAATCATTAAAAAAAATGGCCTCATTAAGTGTGTGCCTAGCTTTACCTTCTGCTGCTTTATCGTGTCTCGTTTTACATTTATAGAACATTTAAAAAAAATGTTTAACTCCATGACTAAAAAAAAGGAAATTTCCTATCTGTGGTTTAAGAAAAATAGCTCTTAATATAATACGAAATGACCACCTGCGTACACCTGAATCCTGTTAACCTCAGGCTGCAAATCATTTCTCTTTTTATGTAGCGTTGACCAGGTGATTAAAACATAGAAACTTTTGAAAGCGTGACGGCAGCATCTCAGAACAGTGTGAAATTGAAAAGAAAATGTGCCTTTTGGACTTGTTGAGGAATTGCAGAGCTTTAGGCTGTGTCACACTAGTAATATAGTGCATTTAGAGCAAGTAATGATAGAAGGTGATGTAGCTCAGGCACAGTGGTCTGAATAGAATGGTGTTATGGCAGTGAAAGGTAGAAGTTCTTATAAACTGTGAGAGGAGAGACTACAGGGATCGAGTCAACATTCTCCCAACAGTAAGTCCTCCCTCATCATCTCTCCTAAACTGAAAGCTTGTTCAAAGTGTAAACTTTGGGTAAGAACCTGTTTTTGAGGCAGATTTGAAAAGAATTCTGGTGTGGCCGCCAACTCTTTTGATTTTATATTTTTCATTTTCTTGCGCACAGTCTTTGGGAATAGGATGGCTTGACACTTTCAACACACACTCTGCTGCAAATGTGTGAAAGACTGACTTCAATATCGGGATGTTAAATAAATTGGATCAAACAAGTCTTCTGTTTTCTGTTGCATCTTCAAACCGCAAGAGGCATGCCTTCATTGCCTCCGTGTAGACTCCATGCGTGTGTCAACCTTGTGCATGAAAAACCTCTTATCATCGGTGTACAAAAGGATGCTTCTGAAGGGATGCTCGTGGTGGTGTACTTCTCGGGTCTCTGCTGTTTTCCTTTTCCCCCAGCGGAGAACGCCGTCTGTCTAGCGGCTGTCTTCCTCTCTGTCAGGAAGCTCGCACTGGGTGAGGGGACGCCGAAGGCTTGTTTACAGTTGCCCCGTGGGGGGAACGTGATGTGAAATAAGAGGCGGCTGAGCTGTTAGAGAGGCTAAGGAGGGATCACTCTACAATGTGACTGCACTATAGTTTAAAACCCTTAAATCCCGTGGGAGAAGTGCAGAGTCAGCCTTGCAGCCTTGTAAAGTCTGCAGGTCTTGCTCTTGCAATGCAAAATCCGCTTGTAGGAACACAGCGGCATAATGCAACCCCTGGTGAAGCTTAAATGGAGGCTCCTGAAGGGACAACAAAAGGTTTACAGCCATGACAGTTACTGTATCCAGTGGAAGCATCCTGCCTGCAATCTGACTTTATTGTGCTTTAATGACATTGTTGCTGTTCACCCCCATTGGCATCGCTTAAAATGAGGAAAAATCTTTTCTGTCCAGCCATACAACCGCCGCATCAGAGGAAGAAGAAATTAAATCTAGACATTCTTATCCAATTGGATTCCCCAAGGTAAACACACAAACAAAGGACTTTTTCCCTTATGACCACAAATGTCTTTGGACAAAGGTATCTTGGCTTTTTTAACGAAACACTTAACAATACAAGAGTGGAGAGCATTTCGAGTCCTTTACTGAACCCTCTGTAAAACACACACACACACAATGGTGCATACTTTTCATAACCTTTGGAGTGAGGTTTTAAAGGAACAGCGGCCCTGCATTTTAAAAATAAATGCAATCTGTTCAGCACAACACGATGTGCCTGTTATATTGTATGCAACCCACGTCTTGAAAGCAGGTTAAAAGGAACAATTATACTGTAAGTTGTGTTTGAGTTTTATCGAAAGGGACTATTTAATTCAGTCAGAAAATAAGTTGAAAAGGAAACGTATGAAAATAAAATATATTATTAGCCTTCATAAGTACTCAGTTCACTGAGTAAGAGATAAAAGCAGAAGATTAAGTTAAAAAAAGAGTGTAATGTGTGAACGTATTTGAAGTAAAATATATAACATGAATGTGCTCTCTGCAGGAAAACACTCAGGTTGTCTTTAAGTAGTTAATCCAACTGAAAGCTGTCCTTTAATGGTGCTTGGTAGAAACATTACTTCCCCAAATATTAAAACCATTTGCAAGGATTCTGGAAGTGGCATAAATGTGGCCACATTAATCACGTTTTCTCAGAACATGAGAGAACGCAGGCTGATCTTTGGCGTACAGGAATGTAATTCCATTTACTTTTAAATTACATGTGCTGGATTAAGCACTCAGAAGACTGGTTTACTTTTCTATCCCCTTGGCATGTAATGCAGGGGGACGTAGCAATCAGAGTGTCCATTTTGCAGTCATCATTACCTTCACCTCCGCAAGGGTATTGCTATTGGGTCGGTGTATACATATGTCTGTCTGTCTGTGCCTGTAACTCAAAAGCTACAGCACATTTCAACTTGAATTTTTTACACAAGGCAGGTCTCTGCCATATCTCTGTCCTCGTCAAAGGTGGTCTGTATCAGGATCTGGATTCTAGAATTTTCTTAAGGATGATTCACCATTGGGAGATGAGGCCCTTTTTGACATTCATGTCATTTTCTCAGAAATGAAGGCTGTTATTGCTCTGTCATGTGTGAGCTCTATTGCTCTCACACATGACAATATTTGGAAAACGGTCCAGAACTGAACGCATATTTTCATTTCTAAATCTGCCTCTTTTCTTTTCTTTTTTTTTTTTTGGTGGGTGTTCATACTCACTGATAATAGTACTGACAGCGTTGACACTGAAATCACATTCACTCCACCCCAAGTAACTTCAAAAGAAATGATAGAAACATGAATCCAAATCCTGGGACGACGTTTTAAGTGTCAAGGTATTGACACTTCATTGCAATCTCTGATCGTCTTGTTTTGTTTCCAGAGCATAACTAGAAATCCATTCAGTATTTTTTCACCACGCTTGCTACAGTTTATCAGTCATGTGTTGATTGGTGCCTTTTGCTTTTTTTGTCTGTCGTCCGTCCATGTTGTCCGCCATCCCGTTGCGGGGGCAGACCTAGTCAACTACTCAAAACTACTCCAAACTACTTCACTCTTCTACTGTCAATGAGCAAACTCAGTGAAACTAAGCTAACATCACTAACAAGTACCACTTGTTGATTTTGTGGGGGCCGGGGGGATATGCCATCCTCTGATGGCTCTTGTTTCACAAGTGTCTAAATACAGCACTTGCAGGACTAGTTGTATGATAAAGAGATCTCCTCTTGATGCGATATGAACGATGAATAACTGTTAAAGACAGACTTTGTTACTTTCAAATATGCTTTGATTTCACTGTATACATTTATATCACTGCACGTCAGAGGGAACTACTGTGCTTTTTACTTAACTAGCTTAAGTTTAATTAAAAAATGTAACATTTAGAAAAATGATCTTCACCTTCACTGACGTTAAGATACTGTTTAATACAGCAGTGATAGATATTATGGATTTTCTAGCCTACATAAAAGGGATCTGTTAGCAGAAAAGAGCACATTTAGTTTTCATTCATTTCATTATATTTCAGAAAATGTGACATTTCCCTGTAATAATTTCCTTTCAAGTTGCTAGAAAATGTTAGAAAGCAAATAACCAGTAATGCATACAGCAGTTACTAAAAAAAACATGAGCATGTTTGAGTTCGTCTTTTTCTTTTCTTCTTTAGTCTTTATTTAGTCTAGATATCTCATTGAGATCAGGATCTCATTTGCAAGAGAGACCTGAGTACAACATATATATTTACATATACATTCATTAGATGTTTCAATCAGGGCAACAATCACACACACACACACACACACACACACA
>JAPQRN010007183.1:12704-43869 GCA_037367275.1 Coranthus polyacanthus | reverse complement strand
CCCCTCCCCCCCCCATACTTGAACAGTCTGACCTCAACCTGCTCTTCTATTATTCACAACTACAGATCTGACTCAGACAGACAGGTGTGTGTGTGTTTGTGTGCATGTGTGAGTGAATAGGTATGTCTGTGCAAGCGCAAGACAGAGAGAAAGTGCATAAGAAGGGCACAGAGAGTGTGTGTGTGTGTGTGTGTGTGTCTGACAGACAGACTGTGACAGAGTAGGGTGCGAACCCCTCAGGATCCCACATAAATAAACAAGTCATGTTGAGGTTTTTGGACGAAGAAAAATATGTGACCATATGTGAAAGAGTGAAAATATGTTTTTTCCAGCATATTTCATGTACCTTTTCAGAAATTCATAATCAAATATTACTTAATAGTCTAAAAAAGATCAGTTGATATATAAATATAATATATATATATAAAAATTACCTAAATCATTTGACCATTATTCTATTCTATTCTATAACCTCAACATGCTAAAATCATTATTATATTAATTAAAGTTCTGTATTTTTTGTTGTGTAACAAATTCCAGTTCTATTTTCCTTTTTTTTAAAGGAAGGACTGATCTACATACCTTGTGCGGGATTTCCACTCAGTTGTACGATTTGCCTTGAGCAACAGAGCTGTTTGATCCATTTGATTGCCTTTCGGTGCTACGCCCAGTCCTATAGAACCTTCATCCATCCTGACCAGCCTTTACATTTCAGGTTGTCCAATATAAAGTGGTAGCACTTCCGAACGAAAACACAATCTTGAAATGCACAGGGAAAACTCATGATGTGCAACAGTCATGGAACGCATGGTTGATGTGCATGCTTTATTTTCTGTGACACACTAGTACAGCTTCAGTTGCAATGAAAAAAGATGATCATCACGGGAGCACTCTAGGGAAATTCTCAGTATATAGAAAGACTCAATTTTCTGCTTCACATCTGTTATCACCAGTGTATATTGAAGCTCATCTGGATGGAAAGGCTGAAACACATTCACCACAAGGTCGTCGTCTCATACATTCTTAATGAATCACCTCCAGGTTATACATCATGGGAAAAGTATAGGGTCGGCTGCTGCAAGCTGTGGGCGAGAGATGATCATGCAATGATCCAATTACTGATTGAACTGCCACGGACCAAAGCAATGAGACAAATGTATTTTAGCCATGTGGGTCATGAAAGTTAGATATGCACAGGTTGTTTGGTTGTTTCGGGATGCGTAAGCCTTGTCACTTTCCAACTTCATGACTCAGACTGCCAGTGGCACTATCGCACTGTGAAAAGGTCGTTGTAGGCGCTGCAAAACATGCTCTCTGCTTACCTCAGCCTCTGCATCTAAAGGTGTGATCCTCTCTTTTAAAGAAAGCCCAGCCTTATTTAAACCTGACCTTTACTTTTTATGTTTTCTGTCACTGGAGTACATAGCCACTGGATTGAATGTTGGCTTATGTCACTGTGATACACAAGAGAAATTTAAATGAAGAAAACCGTACAGAAGCCAAAGAGGTGAAGGATCAGGATATGTACATCTGCAGTGGACATCATTCATTTCACTGTAAAGGTTGATTTCCTGTATTAAAGCTGCATAAAAAAAAACCTTTTATACAATGAAAAATGCTCACTTAAATGGTTTCAGCTAGTGAGTTTAATTCCGTTCAGCTTTATTTGCAATGTGCACAAAAGTCAGTGACTATTTGCACATTGAAATGCTTGTAATGAGGCTCTAGTGCACTACAATAAAAGTACAAGAAATGTGTCACTATATATTTCTACATACATACATTACATGCACACATTCACATATCCATATACCTATATACACATGCACGGATATACATGAATATATACACATGTAAACATATCTGTACACCCACATCGCCGACATACACATTATTTTGCCTTAAAGGAACAGTAACTTACTTCACAATGACTTAGCTTCAAGGTACGCTAATGGAGCTGTTTTCCTAAGGTCTATCAATCCTGCAGGCAGCCAGAAACTTAAATGGTTTCAGCTAGTGAGTTTAATTCCGTTCAGCTTTATTTGCAATGTGCACAAAAGTCAGTGACTATTTGCACATTGAAATGCTTGTAATGAGGCTCTAGTGCACTACAATAAAAGTACAAGAAATGTGTCACTATATATTTCTACATACATACATTACATGCACACATTCACATATCCATATACCTATATACACATGCACGGATATACATGAATATATACACATGTAAACATATCTGTACACCCACATCGCCGACATACACATTATTTTGCCTTAAAGGAACAGTAACTTACTTCACAATGACTTAGCTTCAAGGTACGCTAATGGAGCTGTTTTCCTAAGGTCTATCAATCCTGCAGGCAGCCAGAAAAACTCCAATAAACCAAATTCACGCTCCCTGCCTCATAACTTAACAGCAGACAGACAAAGTTAAAGACTCACCGGTGAAGATATTGGATCATTTAGCACCTTAAATTACTCCCCTAACAATAAGGAAAACAAAACAGAGCTAAAAAGGACAAGTACTGGACAAATGGCTGTTAGATGGTGTAACTGGGTTGAAAACATGTTGTTCATATAACCTTTATAAGTTAGTTTATGCCATCATTCATAGCTTTTTGCGTTGCTCTCAAGTGCCAAAACATCTAACAAAATCTATACGCCTCGCCTCACCCTCTGCTTTGGCGTCTGCTAACAATGCAAAACAAAACATTAACATTAAGTCTGGTCCACACTCAGATATAGTCAGTGACAGTAATGCACCTTAACAATGGATGCCACCCGCTGTAAAAGGGAAAGAAGAAGAAGTCTGTTCTGATTTACTGTAGAAACATGTTGATGAGATAGAGCAGACTCTGTAGAGTGGACACACTTCACACACCTCTGTAGATGTAAACGGTGAAGACACAACAACTATTCAGTTCTTCTTCAGGTGATTATACAACTATGAAAACATATTTCTGAATATTACATTCCATTTCTGCAATTAGATCCCCTTAAATGCCTCAAACCTCAGACATTGAACCTTCAAATTAAAATTACTTTCATTTGAGTGATGCCTTATATGTAAAAAAGTCGAAGGGGTGTGATTAGGATTTAATTGAGAGTATTAACTGAAGGAGCTGTGACGCTGTCTTCGTCCTTATGAAAGCTCTTGTTCTTTGACAGTAGCTGCATTTGGGTCTTTTCTCTCACCGTGTTCAGTATATGAAGTTATACAGAGTATATACAATTTAATCCAATCAGTGTTGTCTGCTGACTGCTGTGAGCATCTTGGCAAATCCCATAAATCTGATATCCACCCATATGCTTGATGATCATGCCTGGGTCGCTCGTATGTTTTGCCATGTTTATGTTTATGATATTTATCAAACTGTCTTGAGGCTACTGCGTTATATGTTGATGTGTTACGGGTTGTTAAAGGAAGAGAACACACAAATATACAGCAATAACTGTAAAATTAACAGGTGCATAAACAGAAACATGCAAACAAACACTCCCACAAATCCCCCCCACCCCACACACACGACCAGCTCCAATCCCTGCAGGCTCAGCCAAAAGGATATTTATTTAATGTGAGATGACGACAGTCTACATACATGTACGACTGTGTCCAGACTGAAGCCAGAGGGAGACAGAAAGAGAAGGAGGAGAGGGAGCGGCGGCAGTGGTGGTGGTGGTGGTGGGGGGGGGGTTTACACACTGAGGCTGACACGAAAGGGGAAAGGAGAGTGATAGATAGTGAGAGCTAGAGAAGCGCTGCGGGGTTTCTCGTAACGGTCTGAGGACATTACTGCATCCAGCGCTCACGGGCAGAGCTACAAGACTACATACAGAACAGAGAAGTGGAAAAAGAAAACAGACAGGGAGAAAGCCGAGCAGGACGGGCAGGGATGATCAACAGCAGAGGAGCGTGGGGTGAAATGCAAGAGAAAGCAGAGTAAGAGGTAGTGAGAGTGAGTAAATGAGTGACTTAGTAGGGAACAAAAACATAATAAGAGAGAACATTAAGAAAGTGATGCGGAGAAGACATGTGTGGCATACGTAAGCGATCTAACGGATCAGGAGTGAATCATCAAGGCATTACAAACCTGAAAACATCTTCATAGGGTTTAATGAAGCTGCACAATACACCAGCACACATCCAAACACACAATGATAATCCATCTCATGTCATGGCAGTGTGCCCTGAAGATGTTTTCCTTTTCCTCGCACCTGACAGAACCGTACAGAAGCTCCGGCTGTCTCATTAGAGTTAATTATGTAACGCAATATGCTTAAACAACTGGCCACACACACCGAAAATCTCACCACACCGGACGACGAATTCAGCGGTGCAAACTAACATGAAATTGCATTCATCGAACTTAATTCATCATCTGAGCTACTGCTGTAAGAGAAATGCTCATAACTCAAAATAGCAACATACAGCCAATGAGTAATGTTGTTAGTATGACATAGTGGGTATACCAGCTGATGTTTGCAGTACCAGGGAATGGAGTGAGAAAACGTGCATATCTGGAGGCAAGTCAAATGTTACACTATCAGAGAGAAGAAAACAGCCTCGTACTGTACACTGTAGAGAGAGGAGAAGTGAGAGGCAATGCCAATTCAAATGTCTGGCTTTCAAAATGCAAATTGTTGGATGTAATAGATACATCTATTACGCACGCGATTAGCGTTTAAAAACAAAACAACCAAAAAATGCATGGACTATTTGCAGTACGTGACCAATAACTCAGTGTACTACATACTCACATGACCACCAGGCTTATCACCATGGATACAATTACCTGGCAGTTGTTGGGAGACGCTTACGGGCGTTTGCGTTATATATTTATACATAAATCTCTGTGAAATCGTTCCATGTAAGTGACAATGTTCATTAATTGCTGGTGTCTGCTGCTACCTTATTAGCTCCTTTCAATGTTTCAGCCTGCGAGAATATGCTATTTTTTGCTGCAAATAATGACTTAGCAAATCATACCACAGCAGTTTTATGTACTTATACTTGTAGCCGCTTGCCTCCTCTGCACTCTCGCACGGCTGTTTTTGTCAACTTTTCCTGAGCTGTTATCCATATATAATGTATGTAAATAGAGAGCTCCAGCCCAGACTCCAGCAGAGTAGGTGGTGGTAATGCATTAATTGCAAAATACCATAGAGCTGCATGGACAGCGCGTCTGCCTGATTTCTGGCCATGTGTCTGATGGATTCTGAACTGCGATTGGTCATTACAGCTATCAACCACCTGTTTTTATAACATCAAATAATTTATTAAAGGCAAACTGATCAGAAAGAATATGATGTGAAAACAAATCGGTCTCATGAAATCTACCTAAAAAGACCAAAATCACCTTTGTGAAAGGCTGACTGGGTGCGTAGGTTGAGTTTTTAGTTTGGCCAAAGCCCCTTTGAATAACATGAAGGGGGCGGGATTTATGACCTATGCTGTAGCCAGCCACCAGGGGGAGATAGAGCTGCTCCGGCTTCACTTATGAGGAGCTTTGTAAAGCAACCATTATCACGACCAAAACCTGCTGCTGTAAGAAACAAAGTTCAGAGTCAAGAAAGTTCAAGAAAATAAGTGATAAAGATAGATGCAAAACGAGATCGATCTTGCCGTTGCTTTCCTCTGCTGGAGGCAGCACTCGGTGAAGTTTGACACGGAATACCGACAGTGTTATTGTCTTTGCCGAGTTTGCCGTCTGACAATGTCTGGGCAATTCAAAGCAGAATTTATTTATGATTTTACTGTGACAGTCTTATGTCAAGTTAAAGTGAGCTATAATATAAACTGACAGCATATGAAGATTACATGACAGCAGTGGTATTCTGACCAGCTCTCTGAGGTTTGTTTGAAGGAGAAAACTTAATGATGCCATAATACAAATGTACTGTAAACAGCTGCAAAAAGCTTCACACTTGTTGTTCAGTGAAGCATTAATTTAGCTTTCTAGCACAGCAATCTCTAAACCACAAATAACTCTTTCAATGTACATTCGTATGGGTAATGCTAACTGCTCTGTAACCTGGAGAACATTTAGCATGACGGTGGATGAGCAGTTTGTAATTCTATTGATGTCAGGAAACCTAAAGTGTTTTAGGTTGAAAACTTACTTCTGAACTACATAAAGATCAGAAGTTAAGTGTGTCCTTAACACACATAAAGACTTAAAAATCCATTCAAGATGCTTCCTTTTCTCTTTCTCTTTTCTTCTAGAATCTGTCTTTAACATGATGGTCACGGCCAAATGTTAAAAGCTCTTTTTTGATGGCAGAAATCACTTCAAACCTAAATATTATTGCCCAGTCACCTTGGATTCCAGTCAGGGATTTTAAGCGTTTGTATTGGCACGTATGAAGTATAGGTTGAAAACTACAGGTCATCACCTAACAACTATCATATTCTTTATTTAATGCTTCTTTTGAATGAGTATGCTCAGAATGCTGAGGTGGAGGAGAAAATAAAGAATTTGAAAGCGTAGACAAGGCTAAAAGGAATAAAAAGCATAAAAAGGATGGTAAATAGGAGTGTGGGAAGTTTGTCAGTGGCTGACTCTCCTTGCAGGAGGGCAAGGTTGCTATAGAAGAAGTGAGAATAGAAGAAGACAAGGTGCAGGAGGAGAATATTTAAAGACCTGAAAAAACAGGAATGAGTGAGTCGAAAAGTTAGACAGAGAAGCAAAAAAACCCAGAAACAAAATGTTATAAAATTTGATACAAAAAAGAGAATCTCTATTACAGTTTTGAAGCACTAGGCTCGTAGGAGGAGAAGGACAAATACCATTCAGACTGGATGAAGGAGACGACTGTAATCTACTGAGGTTGACATGGAGAGGATGCTGCAACAAACCGGGGTACCACAAAAAGGCATGACAAGACACGGAAAACGAACACTGTAACTACTGTGACTATGCCTTAAACGACACCAAATGTACCAGCACATTTTCTGCTTTGCCCTATGTTTGCAACGCGCAAAACACTGCACGCTGTTTCTGGCGGTACAGATAGGCGACATCGCCGGAGGAAATTCATAGGAGACGCTTTGTTCAAAAAATGAAAAGCCTTTCAATGATTGAGAAAACACTTCTATTCAAAATGCCAAACATATCTACGCCCGGCAACACGCGCAACGTTGAAAACGCTTTTAAACTAGTTGGACAGCAGTCAGTCTGAGCCCGAGCTCTACACATAGAAGTCAGGTCTGTGAGAACTTTGGAAAAATAGAGGACGTGAGACGAAAAGGAGGAGGACAGAGGAGGACACTAGATAGAGAATTATTTGCCGATATCAAGGTGATATTTTCCCCATTGTATTTTCAGTGATGACATTGTTTGTGCTGTGGACGAGGACTCCAACAGAGTACAGGATCCCTAAAGCATCCACCCCATCCCTCACAATCCCATCTGACCATTTCCAGTCTACCGTTGTTTACCATTGCAGTGTAATTTTACTGTAAAATAAGATTTCCGTAACGCTCTGTATTCGTCACTGTACTGTAATTCTACTTTTTTGGGTTTTGTTGTCGCTGTAAAAATATACAAAAAAAAAAACCAATGAAAAAACACGTAAAGCTATGTTTTTTTCTGAAGCCTTTCATTTAAATGTGAGTAGATGCACTGTGCTGGTAAGCCTTAAATAGATATACCAAGTACTAAGGACAGCAGTGTTTAGTAGATTGTTAGGGTCTGATTGAAGCGTTTCATTTTAACATAGAAGTGGCATGTTTAACTCCAAGTGCTGTGTATTATTGGGCTTGAGTGTAGAGTTTTGAGTGTGTACGCAATCTGGAAAAACTTTAAGAGGCTAATTGAACCCACACGTGATGAATGAAAATGAAGGCGTAAAAGTAACACCTCCATTTCCACCAATCTGGGTCAAGACAGGAGTCACCTTTGTGTCCGATCCCACAGACAGACACATGCAAGACTAATACAGCTAAAGCTAAACAGCGGTTGACAGGGGTGGGGTGGGTAGCACGCATTTAAAAAGTGTTAGAACCATCCCCTTCCAACTGAGAATGCTTTATTGATTTTTGTCATTTTACGGAAAGGAATTAAATAATTGTCTTTGCCAGTTCGTCTTCGTTCCATGTGCCATTGCTTCCTGGAGATCTGAGTTTTGTGTAGGACTCCTGCCTGGTGGTCGCGCATTTGAGTTCTTTGTTCGTGCCCAAATTCTGATAGTACGCCCATGTGGGTACTTTGTATGGAAGTTTGAGAGCTCTAGCAAAAAAAAAACAAAATTAAAGCTGCAGGAGCTGAAATCAGGGGGAAAAATGGTCGAATTTGAAAACATGCGCCTTCGTTCTGCAGCTCGCTCCTCTCTGTCCAAATCAAAAGACTAAATATAAAGACAGACGACGCCTATGGAGAAGTCAAACCACTTTTCCAAGCTTCTGTCTCGAGCCACAGAGTTGAGCAGTGGAGTTGCGGAATCTGAGCAACGATCATCTGTCAACTGTATATATTTAGCCTCCCTACCTATCTGAAAACACCTATCAGTGCCCAACAGCCCACAGAGGGGCAGCTAATTCTTTTTTTCCTCTCAGATCATTTACAGTTACAATATACTGAAAGCTAATTGAAATTTTTGCCCAGTGATGCCAAGTGCATACAAGTGCTGAAGCAAAAAATGTTGCAACCATACCCGATCTCCCCTATTATGGGAAACGATTTTCTTGACTGAAAACTATCTCAGTAAAAAAAAAAAAAAACAATGAAAAGAAAAGAAAACTCTCGGCCTTGTCATTCTTTGCGTGCGTGTGAGACTTTGCGTCTTTCCTTTTTTAGTCATCACCAGCCATAAAGCAGATGGACACGAAATGACTCCGGGGGACAAACCTTGACGAAGTTGACGGCATTGCGCAGCAGACAGGTGGCTGTCACCGACAGGGAAACACGCAGGAGACAAGCTCGAGATGTTCGGTATAAAAACACAGCTGAGGGAACAGACAGAGGCCGATTCAAAGTGACTCGCGAGGTGACGGCGAGACTCAAACGGTGGGAGACGGAGAGTGTGTGTGTCTTTGTGTGTGTGTGTGTGTGTGTGTGTGCGTCTCCTCAGCACCCGAGAGAGAGAGAGAGAGAGAGAGAGAGAGACTACCAGCTGCAGCAGCAGCCTGCCAACGCGCTCTCCCTCTTAAGTTTGACATCTCCAGCGGGCTACACCGGGAGTTCTGCTCCGCCGCTGCGATGGAGCTTCGGAAGTGTACTGGATCGGTATTGATTGGAGTTTACCTGTGGGCGACGTTCTGCTGTCAAGGTGGGTCACCGATGTAGGCTCCGGTCTGCTGTCTATGAACTGTCAAAAGACGGAGAGAGCAATAGAAGAAGTGCCTAGAAGTGGCCCTATATGTATATATATATATAAAAAACGGACCCATAATATATTTATTTGGTCATTTAACTTTACGCGTTATTAAGTTTCAAACGCGCCATTTGTCCGTTTCTACTCTCTCTCTCTCTCCGCGTGCTGCAGTTTAAAGTTGTGTTATCACGGTTGTAACGACAGATCTGCCACATTACAACATTTTCACGGTTATAGTGTATGACCATGTCAGCGTGGGTCACCGTGTATGTGTGCGCGCACGTCGTCTTTAATAGGAGGACAACATCTGGCCCAGAATAAGGAGGGCGTCCCGGAGATGATGCGCGGAGCCCATTGGGGTCGTTCATCCCCTCAGTGTAATCTGCTGCTAAAGGATTGTTAAATGCGTGACTGGTGGAGCTGACAGGACCCTCGGAGGGGGTTAAATCTCTCTGTAATATGTTTGAATCCCTGGTTTAAGTCCGATTTCTCTAGATGAATGTTTTGATATATATATATATATATATACATACTGTTACTTATGCAATCAGGTTTTACTGATACAGCCTACTCAGTGGTTGCTGTACAGGAGAAAGGGTTTGAGACAGAGCTCACACATCCAGTAAGATGTGAACAACCAGTCCCACATATTGATTTGCTACAAATGGGGGACTTGACAGTGAGAGTAAGATGTGTAAGAAGAGGACAGCTCCTTAAATGGCCCAAGGATATCCTTTGTTTACTTATCTGTATATTCAGACATACACATAGGTGGGGGTAAAAGGAGGCTGCTCTATGCATTTGTTCCCTTAATGATTCTCTCAGCAGGATGAGCAATAACACGCTGGTCACGAACACCAGATTAAAATAGCCTTTGTTTAAATAAGTACAGTACAATTAAAAGAGACACGTGGTCTGCATGACTACAGTACACGGCATGAGGAGTAATGGATTTCATAGATGCCACAATCAAGTCAGATGTTCTTTACGAGACCTCTAATCACCAGATGAAAACATCTGGCGTGCGAAAACGTCTGCGGTCCAGAATACCAAGTCAAACCTCGTCCATTCCTCAAAGTCCTTGTTTTGAAAAGAGGAGAAAAGAGCCGCAGTAGCTCACTGGCCAGTGGTAATCATTTGTAATACGCATTAGGTGACTTGACGTTCACATAACTGTTATTGTATCCACCGTCTGTCTGTTCCACACAGAGTCCCTCCAATTAGTGCTGTTGGGTACACTGTGTCAAATGTAGCCTATATTCAGTCCTAGCGTCACTGGATGAATTATGTGATGTGGCTGTGGTCTTGTCGCAGGAGTTTTAATAGAAGCAGTTCTTTCTCAGAAACAAACAAGAAAGCACATCAAAAACATTCATTGTACACAACAGATATGCTTATTAGCCCGTGGTGTAGCAGCCTTGTCGCTGCCGTAAAAATGGATAATGTCCTCGACTTGTAACTGTTCTCTGAAAATGTAAGGCTTGTTTTCGCTGTGTCCTGAATTGAAATATCTCGATACATCAATGCCCCGTTTGCACGTATATTTTAGACTGCTGTTCAGTATTGCCATCGCTGAAGAGGTTAAGTTTTTATTAGCATTTCTTTTTTTTGCACGCTCCTAAAGACTGTGCCTGTTCTTGGTCAAAGGTCAAGGTCGGGGAAAATTCCCCAAATTCCCATTTGTGAACATGGGGGATCATTTTCAGAAACGATATCTCAGTTAAAACTTATATGATGTGATTGTAATTTACTACATACACGTATAGTGCCAAGCTCTAGTGCCACAAGGTCACAGTAGACAATTATACAAAAATCACTATGTCAAGAGTTCTTTAAAATGTATTTTTCAAAAGCATTTTCGGACCATTGTCTTCCAGAATTCAAAGTAAGATCTCGAGCATAAATTAGCATAAATCTTGATCATGATCAGGATCAATAGGTGCAAGTGCTCAGAGTTGGAGTTAGTGTTGCATATGGAGACTGAGCATAACAGGAAATTGTTGTGAATCATTATCTCCATGAAGCCAGTGTGATTGCTGGGGATGGTATGTTGTCGTGGAGAGTTTAGCTGCCTTGGCGGAAGTCTCCGTTCTAGTTAGGAATGAAAACATCAAGTCAGAATTTGATTATGCCACAAATGAATGCATGTGGGTGAAAATAAACCTGGATTAGAAAGATGGATGAATCGGAATCTATAGCGATTTGTTTTAGTTTATTATACAACAGTCGGAGTCACTCTGAAGACACTTGGGTGACTGACTAAATGGACGTTAGTGGGGAGTTGGTGAACACGGTGGAGCATCTAGCAACTAAACCCCTGGTTCTCCGTAAGAGTTCAAAACAGAGCTAAAAAAAACATGGGACAGCGGGACTTACGGTTCCTGTGTCTACTGAATGTGTTAAGGGAACATTTTATCCGCACATTTACCATATCAAATTATAAGGCGACGTGTGCGTTTGCATCTTGGTGTGCTGCCCCCAAGTGGTCACGAAAATAATTTCTCGCAGGTTTGAGAAATGTTCCTAAAATAATACAAAACTGGCCACACTTGTAAATGTGCAGCTCGCATGATGAACGAGACACTTTGTTTCATGCATTTCTGTCCACGTTTGTGTGCGCTTCAAACTTATCTCCACTGGCTGTTGCAGCAACCTTGGTAGATATTCTTTAACAAGGTGCGCCGTCCAGACTCAGTTTCCAGTGTTCCTCTTTGCCTCACAGATTCTGGATATTCATCGATCTTATACAGATATTTGGGGTGCAGCTGCTTTAATGTGATTCGATTTTAAAGTTGGCCAAATCTCCTAAGTGTTCAGAGTGAGCTAATCAATATTCAGTCTGTCTTTGTAGTGGGGTAGTCTTTGTGAGCACGGTCATGCAAATTATCAATGGTATAGCTTAAAGTGAATTCCTGAGCTTGGAGTTAAGACCTCAACAGGTGCTTGTCAGAATTATTCTGTGGCTATTAAAAGGAAACTCATGAAAGAAAAAAAAACATCAGATATAAAGAATTGAAGGATTGTTTATTTATGCCAGAAACATCAGTGTGAAAAATAAAGGGGGCATAGCCTACGTGAAGGAAAGGTTAAACCAACCAACACACACACACAGATCTGTGACAGTAACAGGCAAGGCATTTCCAGAGCACCGTAAACTGCACATAAAAAGAAAAATGTCTCAGGAGTTCAATTTTAAGGGACAGTCTGTTTTCTCCAGGGCTGAGGTTTCGTGTAGCTACAGGGAGCACTTAGAGACGTCTCACACTTTTTTTTTTTTCCCACTAACTGTCCTTTAAGACAATTACGCTGTCATTTTCCTGTTGACTCGTAAATATTGACTTTGGCTTCCTGTTTTCTCCTTTTCACTGCATTCTGTCAAATGGTCATGGAACCCTTGGTTTGTTGTGCAACAGTTTTTTATTTGTTTATTTATTTATTATGTATTTAGTGTTCGTCCTTGTGTTATTCATATTGACTGCAGTCTGTAAACCAAGCTGCCTCTTGGGGACATTAAAAATTGACTTAACTCTCCTCCACTCTGGCATTGACCTACTGTTTTTAGACATCCCTCTTAGCGTGAAGTTAATATTGCTGCGAGCAGCAAGCTGTCCAAGGTTGAGCTTCTGGGCCTTGAAAGCTCCAATATGGTGAGTGTACACTAAGACAGGAAAAAAACCAGATTAGGATTTTGCTCAGGGATGTAGTCTGTCATTTTTTTCACAGCTGCTCTCTAAAGAACTCAAAACATTTACAAATAGGAACTAGGGCTGTGAGTTGGAAAGAAAGTGGTGACGGGATACGTATTATTATTTGATATATTGTGATATGGTAGGCGAGGTACGAAGGAGGATTAGGGCCACACAGAAGATTCAAATATGATATATTGAGAATAACAAGTCATAATATTAAGAGAATAAAATCATAATTTTCCAAGAAAAAAGTAGTATTTTTATGAGAAAAAACATGAAATACCAGCTGAACCCTGGAAGTTTGAATCTGTGACTATCTTTCCAACTTTACAAAAGTATTTTGTTACTTGTGAAACTTATACTAAAGTATAATTAGCAAGCGACAGATTGTTCCTCTGATATTTCTAGTTTATTCTCATAATATTCTAACTTTTTTCTCAAAATGTTATGACTTTATTCTCAAAATATATATATATTGTTTATCTAAAGTCTGGCCCTAATCCTCCTTAAAAGCAAAGTGATATATTGTGATTTTTACAATAAAAATTGAAGTAAACCACCATGGTATAAAGAACACACTGCCATATGCATAGTTAGAGTGGTAGCTGAAGCAACAGAATGTAAGTAAAGAAATGAATAAATCAAACTATTTGTTTTTATTACATACATTAAAATGTATACATATAATTGTATATAAATACAAATGAAAGATAACGATGACCATTTTGAAGAACTGGGCTTGCATTGGTCGTATGGCAGTTCATGAAAATGTACTGTATAATTAATGCTAGTTTGATTTGATGTTACCATGTTGTTCATCATCAGGAGGTCGACAGCTCCAATGTACTAACGTAAAGTCAGACAGGAAGTAGCATAAGGGTGCACCGTTAGCGTTAGCATCATAGAAACAGCAAATCTAGAACCTAAAATTAGCACCAATGGCTAAATTTGTAAGAACTGGACAAGCAGCCATTTGATTCTTTCTCCTCAACTGTCTGAAAATGTGCGAACGACTGAGGTCTGCACGTATAACATTAGCTGTTTTTTAGAACGTGAGAGTCATTGTACCGTTCCATTGCAACAGAGCTACTTTTCTGCCATTATGGACTGAAAACTGTTCTCAAAAAAGCTCAATAAATAAAATTGACTCTTAACATACCTGAAACGTGTTTTTATTGGCCATGTTGAGGTTTTAATGTTTTTATTCACTATTTACTCAATTTAAATTTGTATTATTTCCAGCTTTTTTTCAGTCTAACTATGAACCACATAACCAAAAAACAAAACGAAACAAAAAACAAGAACCATGAGTTCAGTCTGACGCGTCCACTGTCCTTGCATCAGAATCAGTTCATCAGCTCTCTCAATTACTGGCAGTTATGGCCAAAAATGTGTTTGTGAGGTTGCAGCGACCCTGACCTTTGGCCACCAAAATCTTTTCGGTTCATCCTTACATCCATGCGAACGTTTGTACCAAATTTTAAGGCATTCTGTCAAGCCGTTGTGTTTTAAACGAAATGACCGACGGATGGACAGACCCTCTTATAGAGATGCATCGTGGAGGCATCTAAAAAAAAAAAAACCCTCTGTGAAAAACCTAAAATACTTTATTGAATTTAAAAACACTGGACTGTTTCACATTGTATTTGGATTTATTTCTGAGAATCGTTTATTTCTAACCTGTGACACATTCTGTCTCTGTGATTTGTTGCACTCATGAGTGTCATTGTTTGTGACAGGAAAAATGAGACCACCATGGACACCGAGTCTGTAAAAGTGATTTTGAAGGCAGAGAATACTTTCAAGGGTGAACGGGTCATAAACTGAATTGCCTGTATGGCTACTACTGCAATAAAATAAACCCTTTTTATTTCTCTACAATACAGCTGAGCTTTAATGATTGAGGCTAGAACGAGGCCCCCAATGGACTCTGAAATGGAAATATGAGAAGACACTAATGCAATGAAAGAGATATATGGCCTCCATTTGAGATTGATAGGTGCCTTCAGGCTTTATTAGGACTGTCTGTATTGGTATGTTCAGTGTCTCTGTTGAGGTTGTGGATCATGTAATCATCAATGAGGGCAGGCTTTACTGCTGAAAACAGATTGAGTGGAGGGTAGAGGTGGAAGAGTGGTTTGGCAGAGGATAACTGTATGTGTGGCAGTGTCTCTGAGGATATGATGAATACACATATTAGCGGGATTCGGATATTTGTCGGCACACTATAAGCACCGAGGGCATGAAAAGTCTTTAAAATTTGTTCGACAAAGTCAGGTGAGATCGTTAAGGTTTTTGAAAGTGATGTAGAAGTAGTGCCGATATCTCTTCTCACAATATCGCACTCTGGAAGTGACCATGTGCAGCTGAAACTCAGTGCAGAATACAAGTCAGCCTTCACTGACTTCCATTTGAAATTCAAAAACAACATGTTTGGCATTAAGCCTTGCGATGTAAAGCTCAGCTGCTTTGGATTGCATGGCTGAATTCACATGGAATAAAGACAAAATAAATATATATTTTCAAATCACTGCCCGTAACAAACAGTATTGTGTTTGAAATTCAGTCTTACTTGCAGCTTGCAGTGCTTTTCATTTCAAATGTTTGCGTTTTGGGTGAGGGGAATCTTTGCAATGCGTTACCTAGAGCTGGGTGATATGGACAAAAAATGCCATCCTGGCTATGTACGATATATATTGCAATAATTTCCTGAAGTGGGCGAAAAATTTCAGTCGCAAGCCAAGACCATATAAGATTTCACAAAACCTTGCCTGTTCATCAAAATAAAGCGTGAACTACATGACAAATGAATACAGCCTCATAAGTAACATAGTGCTTTCAACTAGGGCTGGGCAACATGGCAAAAAAATATGATCACAATATTTTTCTTGTACCCCTTCCTGAGGTTTCCATATTTATCAGTATTTATGATGACATATACTTTGATAAGGTTGCCAGTGGGAAAAGTATCCTGATAATGACTGAAAGCTGGAGAAAGAGGGTTATTTTAACATGGGGAAGTACTTCATACCCTGTGTAATCCCAGATGTACTACTAACATATTTAAACACAGGGGAAAACAAAATATATATTAAAATTTCCTATTCAAAAGAAGTTTGTGGGTATTTAAATATAGATTTCTAAATTTACGAGATGCATTTGAATGCAAGATTTCATCTGTCACCCAGCAGTTTGCAACTCAAAACGATGTAGATTTCAGAGTTTACGAGCTGCCCTGAATGCATCCCTGTGCCTGTTTGTCTGTGTGTCAAACGCAGACACAGACAAACAGCAGGAACAGAAGCAGCTTATCTGTAAAAGAGATCAAAACACAGTAGAGATTCTCTGCAGAGATTTTAAAAAGTCTGGTACAAACATTTACCAGCCAGTTTGACCAACAGCCTTCCCGGATTGCCTGCAGGTTAAGATGAACACTTTTAAACCTGAAGCTTTGTTATATCATTTAATAAACTAGCTAGTGTAGCAAACATTAATGCTACAAACCCAGGATGTTCTCTGCAAAACACGCAGGTCCATGAATGTGTGCCTATGAGAGGTAGAGAGTCGTAGGAGGGAACGAGAAAAGCAAAACTCTGACGCTGTTTGACAGTTTGTACTCGATGTTGACGATATAGTCATTTACTACATCTCAAGTATATTCGAGATATCGCCCAGCCCTAGCGGTAACCTGTTAAAACCTAGTTTTGTCTACTTCTGTTTTGAGGTCAAACAGTGATTCAAACTGGCCTCTTAGACAACAGTTAAAAAAAATAATGGGTACATACGTACTGTAAGACCTTAGAGGTACCCTCTGGAACTATCTAGTAAACAAACTTTTTGTTTAGAGTCAGTGTTTCCAGTGGCCTTGTGTGTATCCTTAAGGTCTAAATATGCTGAATGTATTTCTCCGCTCATAAAATGTTTCCACAGTAACTTTCACATCCATGTTAACTTGCTAGCAGTGTTTTTGTCTGCCGTTGTGGGCATGTTGCTGTATTTTGTGTGTGTTGCTCCAGCAGTCAGTGAAAAAGTGTGTAAGAACCTGTTCAGGTGCATGCATCTGAATTTTTGTTCTTGATACCAGTGGGGAACAATGATTATACTAATGGGTAGTGACTTGGAACAACATTACCCCCATAAAACTCCACAGGACACCTTTAACATAATGGAAAAGTGATTATGTTAATTAATGTGAGAATCCATAAATAGTGATTATGTAGAAGTGGAGAATTTAGTTTATTGATTGATCTGTTAGCTGTTAGTAAAAAATGCAAACTAACATTAATGTGATACAATCAGACTTAAAGGCCCTCGAGGCAACACAACATAACAAGACACTGATCCCGACTTTTTTTAAAACTCTTGTGACCTTTAACACGACAGCTCAAACTAGCAGTCAGGGACACATTTCCAAGATGCTCACAGCAAATATTGATCAACAGATGAGGTATATAGGCATCAACTGTGAAGCTGTGTAGAAACCCATTGTGTTTCTACCATTTCTTCTTCTTTCCTCTGCCATTGGAGACTATTCCAGCCCCTATAGTTTTTAAATTTGGCACACTGATTGTGTACAGTCACCTCATTCTTTTCACCAAGTTTCATGTCTTTACATCGAGCCCTCTAGCGCCACCAATGTGTCAAATTTGAAGGTGCGTGTATACATGTAACTATTGAACTGTATGCCCGATTTTCAAAAAGGAGGTACCGTTGGATTCCTTGGAGCAACCCATTTTCCATATCCATATTGGATTTCATGAAGACATGTAAACATTTTTTGTAGTCCACAAATATTACTGGCACAGATGATCTTCAGACCAAACCGAACAAAGCTATTTTATGGATTTTTGATTTTCAAAAGTGTTTGTCCATCACCACGGAGAAGCCGCCAAATATAGCAATGCTTTGATTTATGAAAACCAAACTCTGGACCTCATATTGAAGATACAGAAAAACACTTAACACTAGGGGTAAACAAAGAACAAGTAATTCGTATGTCTGGTGATATACCATGAGAGGCCAAAACATGAATTCTATTAAAAGTTTTACGAATCTTTAACTGGCCACACATTTTTTCCCAACTTTTGAAATTGGTGGTGAAGCAGGCAAATAGGAGGTTTCACTGCCAAAATCCTGTCTCAGCAACTGTTCAGCACAGCACAGTTTGGTGTATGGACTTGGCAGCCTTTCCTGAAGTTATACAAAGATGTTGTATCATTTTGCCTATGAGCAACTCCATATGCAAAAATGTTTTCCCTACTACCGTTTGATGTGTTATCTATACCTTGGGAGATCCCAAAGATGGGACATGACAACCTATCATGTTGACCAAATATATGTGGCCAACATATTGGATTTAATCAGCAGCCTTAAAATGTTTTCAGTGGCCACAAACTTTGTGATTGTCACTAAATTTGGCACAGATTATCTTCAGAAAAATCCTCACAAAAGTTCTGATGGATTTTCAGAAATGTTCATCCATTACAGCTACATCTAAGGCAAACAATCTAAATAGGACGTGAGCTCCTTTCTAAGTTACAGCCAATCTTTGGTCAACATGATCAGGTCATGTTTCAATGCTCACTGTGCCCTGCTGAACAGCTTTGCCCACTCATGGCCGCTTGCAGCTATATTTTGTAGTGTAATACCTGCGTAAAACCTCTTTCATTCAGTCTAATGAGCACAGAGGCTTTGAGGCAGTTTTTTCATTCATTTAAATAATTCATTTAGAATAAGTCTGTCCATCCGTCTGTCACTTCAGTCACATATTCATTTGCGATTTAAATATTTATTTGTATGAAGTCAGGGATTGATACTCTTTTACATTTCATGTGTCTTAGTCTGCCACGTGTAAAATACCCAATATTAACTTAAAGCTGCACTCATTACTGGATTAATTTTCTTTTAACAATAATACAAATGATTGTGTAATGTGAAAAAGTTTGCTGGTAGTGACAAACACATTTCTACTGAGCTTTTAACTGTTTTTGTTGGAAAAATCCCAGTATTAACTACCTTCAAAGTACCAAACTGCACACATTTTAGCTGCTTTGGTGGTAAATTAGGCAGCTAATGAGATCGACAGTAACCTCAGGAGTTAGCAAAGACACAACAGGGCAAGAAAGTGTGCATTTTTAGATCTAAATTTGCCATTTCACCATTTTACATGAATGTTCTATGTCCGCTGGATGCGTGAATACATAATTGGCTGACAAGTGTTTGTCCTCAGGAGCTTTAAAATTGAAGATTAAAGCTGAAATTGAACACATCAAAACAAGTATCTACACATTTGATGAGTGCACATTATAGCGACATAGCAGTGAGCGCAGGAGGTCTTACGTAACTGAACCACTGACATAAAGCATATATCACATATGGACACTGTAAGGATTAACAAGCAGCTGTAGGGAATCCCTGATGCTTGATGGTAATCTGAAGCCCAGTCTGCTAACACAGAACATGCTGCCTCAGGATGCGCTGGAATTAATCGTTACTACTATAACTAACAATAGGCTGTGTTGTCTTCTGTAGTTGCTACATTAGGTTAGATTTAAAGGTCCAGTGTGTAGGATTTAAGCTGTTTATATCTACAGAGTAGTGGTGTAACAGACCATCATTGATCCGTGATCTGTTTGGACCACGGTTCGGGACGCGTGTGATCCGCAGATCAATTGAACCTTTACCCCTCATAGCTTAGGCTGCTGCCCCTGCGATAAGTGGAAGACAATGAATGGATGGATCGATCATCGTAGTGCGAAATGTCGTTTTACTTTCCTCACTCATCACCATGAGTGAAGAAACCACAAAGAACACATTTATTAGAGGTGACATAGGTTAAACATGTATAAGCATGACATGTAGAAGAGAACGTGTAGAAGAGAGAGCAAGAGCGCACAGCTCCGCCTGGTTCACTAATTCAACCAAACCCCATTTAAAAAAATCGTGTTCCTGTTTTTGCTTATGGATCTTATTATGGGTTCTGCCATGGCCCATGTTCTACCCTTCACCAAGTTTCATAAAAAAATTGGCTCATTACTTTTGGCATAATCCTGCAGAGACTGAGAGATAAAGACAGACAGAGATACTCGAGTGATCACCTCTGCTTTCTGTATTGTAGGATATAACCTACTATAATTAATATTCAGCTGGATTTTTTTTTTTCTGTCAACTGATTGAGATTAGTTTGAGTGAGAGGAATATTAGGTTCTATAAACCTGTGGATACAGTTATTTAATAGTCAGTGTTTCATTATGGTCACACAATTGAATTTTCCATTATAGCAAAGTTATGAAAATGTTTGTTAAATCTACTGGGATGTGTATTGTAGGTAACATCATGTCTCATATTGCACTTTAATTTAATAACTGAATGGCGTTTTCATTTATCGTATTATATTATGTTGTTTTAATTTTGTGGGTAATAAATGGAAAGCAAATTCATATTTGAAAAGTGATCCGATACGAACCATGGGTTTTGTGATCTGTTGCAGCCCTACTACAGAGGGAGAGGGTCGGCGTTCATGGAGTCCACCATGTTGCATCAGCATGTTTCTAAAGTAGCTCTTAACGTACTTCTTCTCCTTTTCATTGTTTTATAGCAGTGGCATCCAGCGTTAAGGTGCATTACCTACTACATTTGTCAATTAATATCCCCTTAATAATAATCCCCTTAGTTAATAGCCCAAAATGGACAAAATAAACACTAGCTCTAATGTTGGACACCCACAAAAAAGCCACCCCCACAATACCTAAATGCCACTAAATATCACACACTGAACCTTTAATACATAGCAGTGTATTTGACTGTCCCATCTCAAATCTCTGGACCAAGAGGTACAGTATGGGGATGCGTTGTTCCTATTTTGAGTTTAGAGCATTCAGAACACTCTTAAATTGCAGATAAACCACACATTGCCACACATTCTTTAGCGTGTTAAGCTTTACACAAGATGTGTAACTGGGCTCTGTACCGTTAAGCCCAACTCTGTTCACTTTGGCTCAGCTCACTCCACTTCGCTGAGTCTCAACACTTTAGCTGGCTGCCACTCTCAGCTATTATGCAGATTCTCGGTCATGCCAAGATTTAGGGGTGCCCGATCCGACTCCCGCCAACACTCTCACACATAAACACACAGCGGGCTGTCTTTGTTTATTTTTGCTTCATTAGCTAATTAGTCATCCACTCAGTCATTGTGGGTGCACTCACGTCTTGGCTGTCACTCGGTAATTGCTGAAATATGTTGAGACAACATCTAAATTGGATAAGGGTCAGTGGGAGATGCAGGCTGAGACCTTTTCAGTTCTGGCTGAAATGAGACACTGATGGATGAAGGAGTGTGGAAATTTTGCGAATGTTGCGAATGTTGCGAAGGCGCAACCTTGGTGGTGGGATAGAAACTACTTTTCTCAAGTTTGGGAGCACTGAGTAACTTAGTGATAACATATATCTATGTTCATTTAACGCTTTTGAAATCAGAAGGCATCCGTTTACAATGTAAGAAGTTCTGTTACACTGACTTTATGCCATCCTTCCAGCACCAAACAGCAAAGAAAAACCATTAGCGAAAAGCTAGTAAAAACAAAAAACACTAGTGCATTAGCATAAGAGACAGACCTATGTCTGAGGAACAGGTGGAGGACGAAATGGAGCAAAAAGAAGCACAACTAACATTTACTAACCTGCACAATATGAGGAAAATCTGGGACGTGATAATGCTATGCGCCTGCAATGTGCAAGCACCTCCCACAGCTTGGAGAAAACAAGAAAAATTGGGGAATAGTGTGCTCTGTGATTTGAGTAACCGTGGCAACAAAATATCAGAAAACTGGGAAAAATTTCCCATTCATTTCTATTGGGAAGACAGTGAAAATGACCAAACCCACACCTTCTTCAGAGCCACATTACTTCTTCATGCTTCAAAATAGATACATGGTTGAAACTTTAAACAGTTTACAAGAGTTCAGACTTTATTGGGTTTAATCTGTATGTAGATATCTAGTACAGTATTTACAAAATTGCAGTTTAAGTTTCATGTTTTTTTCTGATTTTGCACAGAGTGACAGGAGATCCATCTAACTACCCCAATAAATCCAATAATAAAATCAGAGCAGACACCAGTTAATCTGAAGGTAGCTGATGTCTAGCTGAGGCTTCATCTGATTCATCAGCACTAACATTTTACATTCTTCAGGTCCTCAGAGCCATGACCCCAAATTCATGTCAAAGATGCATCATATCTCCTTAATCTGGAAATAAGCCACCGTGCATCAACATGTTCGCAGTTGTCAATATGTCAACAGCTGTATGAAATATTGCAAAGACGATGAGGTTACACAGGCAGTTCAGCGTTTTGTGATTTTCAAGATGGATAAGATGAAGTCTGTGTATCTGGAACAAAGGACAGCAGAATCTACAAAAGAGAAATAATGCACTAAAACACAGTATCGTGTCAAAGAGAAGAAACACTTCCTTCGTAGCTGACTGACTTTACCTTCCCTTCTATCGCTGAATCGTAACAATCATTCCCATTAAAGATGGATGCCTTGCCGTTCTGTGTAAACCTCTTGGTGGAGTTTAATGAATACAAGAGAGACAGAAAGAAAGCATATCGAACATAATCAAAGTCCACTGAGTTAATAATGTGCTCATTACATGCAGGACTCATCAGGACTTAATCAGGATTTCTAAAGGGATCTGGTGCCACATGAACAGTGTTGGAAATAAATGCAGTAATGGCCTTGATTCAATTTCAATATTATAATGTGTGGAAGAGCATGTTTTATTAAACTACTTGACTGATAGGATATTTGCAAAGTTACATGTAATCTCTGTCTCTGTCCTTCTCAATTCACATCACCTTCCTTCCATCTATTTTTTTCTTCCATTATTGGCATCTTTCTTTGTGTTTATTCCTACTTTTTCCCTTGTGTTTTTATTTCATTATCCTCTATACCCTGTCCACCATCGTCACCCATTGTTACTCATCCTCTCCTTCCTCCAGGTTGTCATGGTGGCGTGTACCAAAGAAAGCTATACCGTGACCTTATGGTCAACTACAACCGGTTGGAGAGGCCTGTCCAGAATGACTCGGCGCCCATTGTGGTTGAACTAGGGCTCACTCTGCTGCAAATCATCGACGTGGTGAGTGTCTACGCATTTGTTCTGAATACGTGTGAAGACAGACAGGAGGAGTGGGGATGCGTGTGGAATATCCTTCTTGGAAATCAACAAAGATATCCAGCAGAAAAAAAACAAAAACTTAACGTCAGCAGTCTTTGTGGAACTTTTTCTGTGTTGGATTTTGCTTTGTGTTTTGGAGTTTACGGAGTTATTTCAGTGACTGTGGTGCATGCTAATGCACATACTATACCTTGTGGTTTTTGCACTTAATCTTCCTCTGAACTTAAAAGTGTTATTCCACCAGTGGCAGCCTCTGACCAAGTGAAGATCTTTGAGTAAAAAGCAAAGAAAAACAAGTTTGTTTCTCCCCTCAGTCCTCTTCATTTTATGTGCAGATCCAGCCCTCAGTCCATCCTTTTACTGGGCAAGAAAATTCAATCTGTGTTGAGACATTCTACTTACTAAGTCACTCAGTGGCTCCTCAATCTGTCTCTCTCCTTTTTACTTTTCAATTATATTTCATTTTATGTTTCCTTTGAAGGGGACATATTATGAACAACACTGTGCTCTTTCTTCATTCATTATCAAAACACACATTCGATGTAGAAATAAACACAGCCCCTTTTCAGATAACTGAGCCTTGAAACAAGCTGTTTGGAATTCCGTATACTGGTGATGCACCGTCCTGACACCTGAACATGATTAACCGGGGTGTCGACATGATGGTATCCATGGCGCAGACAGGAAGGGGCGTGGCCAACAGCAGTTCGTTTGCATTTAGACCTCAGCATCCACCAGGTCACGGCGACCCATCGAGGGTTAGGGTTAGACTTAGAATAAGAATGTATTAGAAAGGGAACAACTCCTAGTTTCTGTGTTGTGGCTGAACATGTAACTGAAAACACAACCTAAACTAGGGCTGGACAATAAAACGATTATCATTATTGTGATATATTTTTATGTTGTGATTATATTTATCGTGATATACATTTTACTTTTGTCTTTAGGGTTTATTTTGTTGACATCTAAATGTCAGCTAAATCACTTGCAAAATGTTTGAATGTTTTCATCTCAGCACACGTTTCATTCATTCTGATTTAATGTAAGCATTAAATCATGAAATCAGAACTGTTTTGTCTTGTTGAAATGGCTTTTAGAACATTTTCATCTTGTAGTATCTTGTTGCGTCTTTTATGCTGTTTTCGTTTTTCGCCTTGTTGTGTTTTTTACACTGTTTTCGTCGTGTTGCACCTTTTCCAATGTTTTCATCTTTAATTAATGTTTTTGTTCTGTTGTGTCTTTTACATATTTTTTATGTCGTTGCATCTCTGTTTTCATCTTTTGTGTAGATTTTATTATTGCGTCTTTGTTTTCAGCTGGGTTGCGTCTTTTACGTTGTTCCATCTTGTCCCATCTTTGTTTTTATCCCGTTGCATCTTTTTTTCCTTTTGTTACATCTTCTGCGGCGTTTCATCTTTGTGTGTATTTTTCGTAGTCTTTTGTTGTTTGTCTTGTTTTGTCTTTTACGAAAAAAAATCTAAAACCACAAAATCAGCCTTTAAATTATACAGAAATAATGACTGACATTTATCATGATAATTTATGATGTCGACTGATATGAAAATATTTATCGTGACACTTTCGATCATTATCGCCCAGCTCAAATACAACACTTTAAACATGGCTCAAAATGTAAGCTATAACCCATGAAAAGAGTGGATGTTAAAAGGTTAAAGAAACCCTGAATCACAGCAGAAAACCCGGAGTATATAGGCATGTTACAATGAATTCTTTGAGGTATTTTGAGCTGAAACTTAATATACACAATCTCGGTTGACATGTGAGATTTATATGAACTTAATAAAAAGAGCCATAATATGTCTGGTTTAAACACTGTGATCTTGCTACAAAACAATACTCCTGTGTGCATCTTATTCCGGCTCATGTAAAACATTTAGTGGTTTCTCTGTAAAGAAGCTTCTTCAGTTCAAACTGTGTGTCCTACATTTCCCACCCACAAACACACACCAGAAACCCATTTAGCTCAACGTGGCCGCAGCACTCTTCACGAGTCACTTTTTTTTTCATGTTAAACCCTCATCTATGGAATCGACACTTGTGCGGTTAGTCTGGTCAGATCTCATTTGATGTTTTGTTTCTTCAGTGTGTGTCTTGTGATTTATCGTGTGCTTCCAGTTCCCCCGTCTCATGCACCTATCCTCTCGCAAGCCCACACGTAACCTCTTGCCTGTTAGGCCCGAGCACATAGCCAAAGCATTCATCCAAAAAACCCAAGCTGACACCCCGTCACATCCCTGAGCCAAGCCTGTCACAAGACATGCACATCCCTTCATGGTATGTACATGCTGGTATGTGATGTACAGAGGGCTGTAACAGGATTCCCATTCTATTATTAATCATCAATTCAGCACATATTACACATTTTAATGCGTTCTGTGAGCTTGAAAAAAGGCCGGCGACTTCACATCAAGATGTCTTACGAGAGAACATATGGTGCTCTGGAAACACAACGTGACAACGACTGTCTAGTGCCTTTTTTTGACGGGAACATGTTTCATTTTCACTTTTATTTATTGAAAAGCTACAAAGGATGTATGATGTTTACAGTATGGTAAATATCATTGTCTTTAGAAAGCAACTTCATATGTTAGCCATAAGACTGAGAGACCAAAAGCAAACACATTTAGGTGTGTTAAATATACAGCATATTGTTATATATGTTTAATTTAAGTGCTTTTTGTGTGTTTGCTTGTCATGTATTGTTGTTAACATTGTTTACTGACTCTATACATAATGGATAAGCTGGTGAGGCTATATGAATACTTACTTGGCAGCTTTAAATAATGTAAAGCTGTGTGTGTGTGTGTGTGATGTGGCCTCTGATTCCTCCATCTGCTTGTGGGTAAGTCTGTAACCAGGGAACTGGGGCAGGTTGATGCCCACATACTGGGTTCATCACCAAAAATAAATAATTGCAGATACACAGACAGACTGACAGACAAGGGTTGCAAGACAGAAAGAAAGGAAAAAAAGTGAAAGAAAAAAAAAAACGTGTATGTCATGAGCTGTTGGGAGTTTTACATAACATCTTGAGTATCTTGATGAAGATGCTCAGTAATAGACACATTTTTTTGGGGTTTTTTTGCATCAACCAGCACTTCTTCACCTGTTGATTCCATCACCCACGAAACAGAAGTCATTTGTAGACACACTTTTCACTGTATCCTTGAGAAACACCTACATCCCCTGCACATAGTCTACTAAGTCCGAGCAGAACTTCACCCACATCTGTTGAACCAGTAAACGCGAGGGCATTCTTCAAATCGCAGCGCTCGGTTAAAGATCCGCTATTTAGGAAACGTGATGAAAATCGAATGTGAAGTGCAGGAAGTACGAAAGAGGATTCTGAGATACAACTTCAGGATTTCGGGATTTCTTTTCTTCGATATTTGTTGTCTGAATTATCTTTGAAACGCTGATCCTCTGATCTGGCTTTGAAGGAATGGAAAATGGGTTGGAAGCAATCCCATTGTTCCCTCGAGAGGATAAAACAAAATGAAATTCACAGATAAAATGCCATTTCTGGAACAATATACATGAAGATTTACAGTAAGTCATATATATGAAAACATGTTTTGGCCCTGGCCGTATGATGTGAGATGACGTGCAATAAAATACAGTGAAGGAGCTTTTCATTCAAAAGACGTGCCCATCAATCCTTTGCCAGTGTCTAAAATCAATCAGAGCATATTTACGACGAGATTAAAGTGTTGATAGTGGTTGCGGTGTGGCAGATACTGCCCATTGTAGCCGAGCGAAATCCCACAAAACACCACAAAAGAGGGGTAAGCAACAGAACAGAACAAAACACAACAAGTTCATACTGAAGCCGAATCTCACAAATGTACGGTTACTCATGCACAAGCAAAGAAAAAAGACAGAAAAATGTTGCTTTGTGAAGCACACAAAGGGAGGCTATTCCATTTCAGCTGTGGAGAAAGGAGGCTGTTTAAAAAGAGGGACAGATCAGAAAGGACAGGTGGAGATAAGATTGGAGCATGGAGGTGGAGATGGAGAGGAGGTGAGGAGATGGGAATGAGAGAGAGAGAGAGGAGCGGCGATTGTGTGAGAATCGATTTTCGGGACCGGCAAAGTAAGAGCAGAGAGTTTGCATAGCTTGTCATTGATGACACAGGTTGAAACTTTTGTTTGAAGCTGATGTACATCTTTATAAGACCACATATGGTGAGATAATGCGAAACCGTATGCAATAAAGCCATATGTAACTTATACAGCAGAAGTTTATTTGTCAAGGTTAGGTTTGATATCTATGAACAGAGGGTTATTTCACAAAACCCAGATAGTGGATTAAGCTGGGATTTTCCAGTTATCCTGCCTTGACTGCGTTTCAGGAAGGCAGTGGCACGTATACGTTACCATGGAGATTTATTCTGTGCAGACCATCCAGAATGTTATCAGTGAAAGGTGTAAAAGCAGCATCTGTGATGATCTGGAGCTGCGTCAGTGTCCACGTCTGACCTGCATTATGTGTGAAGGGACCATCCATGTGCACCAGGTCCGACAGCGTGGCTTCATCGTCACAGAGTGTGTGAGCTGGACTGTCCTGTCTGCAGAGTCCGCATATGTCTCCTATTGACAGCGTATGGACACCATGAAGAGGACAATCAGACGACGACCACCGCCACGGACTGTTGAGCAGATCAAGTCTAGTAAACAACAAGACAACAGCAAACAACAAAAATGACACTTGAAAAAGTGCAACAAATAGCGTCCTCAGTTTTTGAATGTGTTGCAGGCATCGAGATCTAAATTTGTTCGTATTTACAAAATACAATTAAGTTGGCTTCTCCTTCCTAGCTGACAGTCTTTAATATTTGTTTTAGTAAATGCTCCTTATCCATGAGGGGAAAAAAAATAAAATCAACAGAGAAGTATGGAGGGAGGTCAGACAAAGAGAGGAGATACACATTTTTGTTGAAAACCCCATTCTTTGGATGGACAAATAAATGTAGGTTAAGATCTGCAAAGAACTGAGGTGTCGTAATGTTTAAAAGAAGCACATTTAGTTGAATGCCTATACACTTTAAACAAAGATTTACCAATACATAACACTGCAACAACCTCCAAATGAAACACAAACTTAGATTTACTAAAAATACTGTTTTTTCATAATGACATACATTTGATTTGTCTAATAGACACATACTGGGCCTGTGCATGATTTAGAGCAGAGCAGTTTTACTGACGCATAAATCTGAATAGTTGCTCTTGAGTAAAAGACCGTGGAACAGTTTTCTGTGCTGTCTCTCTGAGAAAAACTTTTCCGTTTTAACAGAGCAATAACCGGATGAAAATGTATGATAAGAGAAAACGAAACTGTGGATTCGGTTGAGTGGTTTGAGGAATAGAAAGAAATAAAAACCAGCAAATTGATTTCATGATTTGATTCTTACCGTGGGAACATTAAAGGGAAAGTTCTGGAGGGGCTGAACGAGAAGTGTTACACTAGGATTTGGTCATGGTTAGGAGATAACGTGATCATCTCAGAGATTCTGTGAAAATGTAAAAAAAAAAAGGATTAATCCATTAAAAAAGAAGAAGAGAGGAATAAGAAGGTGCTGCGACATACTCTCGCTGCCGTGCAGTTTTTGCGTTTTATTTTGGGGGTGAGACGAAGGTTATGCTTCAGGCACACCAAGTACGAGTGTGTAACACAAGGAGCAGAACTTGTCGCTGTCATGTAGGACTCTGCAAAACAGACTCCAAGAGATCCCACTTCAGCTCTTTTTTTTTTCTCTCGAGTCGTCTCGCTTCTCTCTTCCTGCTACACTACGTCCATCTAGATTCTTTTCATTCTCCTCAGCTTTTTTTTCTATCTTTATTTTTTCGCTGTGACCTGCTTGACCGTGAGCTGACCCTGACAAAATGAAACATCATGAAACGCAACTGGAGCCACCGAGTCGGTGCATCCCTGCCTCCGTGACGCTGATACATTTTGCCGTGCACTCGTATATTTGTTTGTTCTCTCTGTCACTTTCTGCTTCCTGTGCAAATTTTCGCTTGCTTTTCCAGCTTTTTTTCCTTATTATTTATGACTACAGTGTTGTTCAAAATAGCAAATACATGAGATGTGTTAATGTTATGTAGGCTACATTACAATCCATACATCACAGGGTGGGGGGTGATGGTGGAATAACCCCCCACCTCCCACATTGTCATTCAGGGAGCACACCAGCTCTGCGTCACCTCTGCTGCAGTTTGACTTCATTCCCAATCTGCCTCATAATCTCACCGCATGTTTACTAGACATGGAGTATTTTTTTTTTTTTCCTCTCACCCCTGCAGAACATTTTCATTCACTATCTGTCTGAAAATCACGTCTACTCGCTGCTGATTACGCCCTCTCTCTCCTTCTGTTCTCCTCCAGGATGAAAAGAACCAAGTGTTGATCACAAACGCCTGGCTCCAGCTGGTACGTCTCGTCTCAAAAGCACTTGTTCTGTCATCACCCTGCGATAATTGACATCTTGTATATTTTTGGAATATGTGTGTGTGTGATGTTTGTCTCCTGTGAGCTCATACTGTATTTCTACTTTTAACTGATCACAGCCAGGTATGATATAAAGGTACAATTAATAACCTTCCGATTTTCAAAAGAAATAAAAAGTTTTATGCACTCCGAGGCCTCGCGTGACGATAATAGTAAAGACAAGCTTGACGTTTAGGTTAGACGTGAGTGTCAGCGCTGGCAGTATGTTGTGTCAAAACGGATTCTGTATTTGTGGATTAAATATAGCAACATAACATAGTGTCAGCTTTATATCATAAGAAGGTGACGATAAGATTATCTCATTATATTTTTTTTCAGATATTCTTCCAAGATATTTGCCAGTTTCACATAAGGTTTCAAGTACAGGTCAAACAAAAATGGATTTTTAAAGGCGGGCAAAATAAGCAAGAAAATGTTGATTTGCCGATGAATCTGCCATGTCAGAAATGAACCATCTTTGATATTACCTATTAGCTACTGGTTAACTGTTGAACCTCCATATCTGAGTCATACGGAGCCCCTATAGCGCCCTTCAAGGTGAAGTTTTTCTGAATCTTTATGCAGATATTATTATCTTGTGTGAGCAAGTTAATTACAATGAATAATGAATGTGTTTACACAAGATACTGGGAACTAGTTAATTATTTTGTGCAAACAGGATTGTCTTGTCTGCACAAGATAAGTTATGAGAAGGCCATTGAGGCTTCAGGGGCTCCGTAAAGTCAAAATAATAAATAAAATCAATAAATAAATCTGGATCAATGACTATCAAACTCTAATTCTTCATTAAATCTCGAAGTGAATACCAAACTAAGGCTACATCATCACTAATGTGTTTTCATTTTAAGGCAGTGTTTTAAAATGAAAACAATCCCCACACTGGTGTTTTAGGGTTAGGGTTAGTAAGTTTCACAGATAATGTGACACTTTCTATTCAATCGCGCCTGAAACACATATCACATGACAAGCAGGGCTAATAATGCCACGGGGCATGGGAATTAGCGAAAATTGCTTGAGTAACAGCTGTGAATGTAGTCAGTAGTATCATGGTAAAAAGCTGAATTTAACTGCTCAACAAGGACAGAATCGCCTGTAATTCATGAATTAACAGCTGGTCGTCAAGGGCAACGTCATGTGACAGGTGTGTGATGAATCAGGGAGGGATACGTAGTGACTGATGAGACCCAATCAGGCAGCGGCTGCAGGTGTCGGCATCATCATTTTTGTTTTGAAGTCTGCGTTTTTGTCTGTCCACGTCCCAACACAAACCCAGCGTCAGCAGCATTTTTTCAAAAGACAAAAAGTTGTAGGTTTTAAAACTGAGAATGTATTTATGTGGATATAGCATGTAGGAGATTCTAGGTTCAAATGTGATTTTTGAGCTATTATTTTCCCTCTAAGTCAGTAATTCCATTTGAGAAGCCTGATGTAGCCATCGGGGGCTAACACA
>JAPQRN010007018.1:20859-31517 GCA_037367275.1 Coranthus polyacanthus | reverse complement strand
ACCATAGTAAACAAAGTATTCTATTAAAATATCCAGAGTAGTAACTACCAAAGTAAACCTGTTGAGACTCAGGTGAAAGCACAGCATTGGATATCTTAAGTAAATAGTTAATTGTCTATTAATGACTGTCATAAATATATAAAATATCATACCTCAAACACATCTTCATCCAGCAGCCTCGTCCCAAACACAGTGACACCCTCTGTGCTGACTACTGCATTGTCCCCTCGCAGCAGATCCAGGGTTTCTACCTTCTGGCAGTCCAAGTACAGGGTCACAGACTTGTCCTGCACACTGTAGGCTATCCTGTGCCATCTGAAAGGTAATGATACATAGAGTGTGAGTGATGACCACTTAAGAATTAACAAACAGTTCAGCCTGGGATGGAGGTCCTTAGAGTATAGGTTTACTGCCAACCAAAATCAACAATCCAAAGAGCTGTTTCACACCTCTTCTAAGTTCTTCTTTTATCAGGTCTAACCATTGCTGCAAACATTCCTCAAGTGTCTTACTTCTTTTAAAGTAATTCAAGGTCAAGCACAAAGTGAGCTGTGTGAAACAGACTGTAGAAATGTGAGACTTGGATCAGAATTCCAGGCTTGGGAAATTTATACATGCACTTAAAGTGCTGTGAATGATACAGTGTTGGTTAATCTGATCTATTGAATACACACATCAGATACAATGTGCTATCAGTTATTTATTCAAATGTGTTCTGCTGGAGCTGTTATAGCCCAATAAACTACCCACTTTCCATCAGCCATGTTGATCTTCTTGAAGGTAGGATACCATTCTGGCGTGGGCTGTCCATGCTGATCCTCATACAGGAAGACAGGCGAACGCCCTACTTCGAGACCCAGCTGCTGCACTCCCTGGTCATCATACACTGAAAGCAGGAAGAACTGGGAGTCCTTTTTAGCCCGTACTGTAGTCATTAGGGAGAAATTCGCAGGAAATTTTGAATCTAGGAGGAGAGGAGAGGAGAGACAAATAGAGGAGAGGAAAGGAGAGATACTATTAAGTCATACACAAGAGAACACAGCAGTGCGCAGACATTTTTATAGTATGCTGGCAATGCCGGCAGCCAGTGAGACCTGAGTAAAGATAATAATGATGAAAAATATTGCCCATTACAGAAGTAAGCACACATGAGGAGATGTGAAGGGATTGCAAAGTCAGATACCTTAGATTTTACTGTGAGGAAAAAAAAAATCACAAATGTGACAAATTTGATTGTTTTTTGTCTATTTCTTGAAATCCTTAAGTATTACATTATATGCTGTACATGGTCTAGTGGGAAAAACAGTAGATCTACTACCGGGAAAGAGCTGTTTCGTGGGGGTACTAAGTTGGATCTTTTTGTCTATCTTGTAGGCCAGGTCTGTCCCCTCCATGCCTTTCCTGTTAGTGCAAAAACCCGCCTCCAAGGACACCCCCTCCATGTTCTCTGACAGGTCCAGTACTCGCAGAACATCAATGGGATCACCTGTGAATGAGAAGAAAGAAATACTATTAATTGTCATGTAGTTAGAGGGCAGAAAAAACGTTTTTTAATTCATGCTTATCAACTGTAGCTTATTCTGTCTTTTTAGGAGATTGTTATTATGCATTTTGAGAGTGGCATTGTGAGCATTACATGAAAAACTATATTATGCTAGGGTGGAGTCTTGGCAGAGGGCAGATGCATGCTTTTATTCATGTCATATTCATGTCTCACAGTTAATTTCTGCCAGTGACAGCACTTTGTTGTCTGGCTCAGTTAAGTGTTAGTTGTCACTGCATTGAAGAGCAGGGTTTAGTACAACTGGAAGCAGTTTTTAAAGTGTGGAGGCTTCCTGCTTCCAGGGAGTCGGAAGAGATGAGCTTCTCTGAGATGTAGCGGCAGGTGGCCAAGCTTCTGTGGGTGTTATTATAGGATAGGGGAGGTACTCAGCCTAACCCATAATCCTACTGCAGCACACCTGACAGCTGACACCTGCACACAGCTCACCCTGATCCAGCAGCAACAATGAGTCTGCATCACATTTATCACAATTGGAACACTTCACTGGCATAAATAAGAACATCAGTGATTCACTGCTAAAACATCTGCCCTAACAAGCCATCTTTTTATTAAACATTCAAAGCTTATCCTCCTAAAAATGCAGATGGGGTGAGATTATTTTAATTTTTTTTTGCCCATTCAAAAAGGAGGTTTCTAGAGCATGTAAATATGAGGAAAACTGATCTCATCACTGGTTAAAATGAATTTTTGTCGTGCAAATATATACTGTATCAAATTAGACCGGTTAGCAATGAGCACAGCAACTGTTACCCCCGTAGATATGAGGTTTCTCCCAGTGGTGGTCCTTTCTCATTACAAAGATCTTGTGCTTTATTTGCAGTCTGCTGGTCGTATTATTAGATGGTCTGCTGATAAAGTGCTGCCGTGAGCATTAGCTGGGATCTGAGCTTTGCGCACAGCCAGTCTCTCACCAGCTGCTAGAGAGAGCCCTATCAGGGCAACTCAGCACTTAGCATTCCAGGCATCTGAAATGAGGATCCTAAACCCAAATTGCCTCCTGTAACTCTCCCTATACAGAGCTTGCCTTTTATTCTCCTTGTTAATTAAACATGTGGAGAGAGTTTACCGTTGCCCAGACATTGCTTGCAGAAAAACACCATGTTACATTTTACAGCATTATTTATTTGCAAAGCAGAGACCATTTATTCCAAGCAGCTTTGAGAGTTCCCCTCTCAGTCCCCTAGCATAGCAACAGGGCTGTAAATAGGTTAAGCTGTGAATTACAGCCAGGCTCCATCAATGGAAAACAATAGGTACAAATCTAAGGATATTTTATGCCTTAGGGCTTAAATTTTGAATCTATACAAATTTATAAACCAGCGGTATCAATTAAATAATTACAAAAGTTGCTGTGTTGTAACAACCAAAACCCTGAGCTGTTACATGTAAAAGTGGCACTAATAAATGTTCCCCCACACACAGTCTTTCTGGATTAGTTTCAAATCTACTCTAGTCATCATGACAGTGAACCAAGAACTAAATGTCAAGGAATAAGTCTATTGAGTTTAAAAGGTCACAACCCAGTCATCCATGCTTATATCAAGGATAAAGACACTGACACTGCTTTTGATTGAGAAAATATTAAAAAAAAATAAAATTATCAGTTAGACATTATCATATAGACTAGACACCTTGACCTATTGGCATGATACAATAACCTGGTAAACATAACATAACATAACATAAGATGGCTAGTAAAGTGATTGAGGTGCAAGAAGTGCACCATTTACTTATCATCAAAAGGTTTAGCTGCATCTTTAAATGCTGTGGTAAGACTGGTATTTCAGAGGCAAAAAAGAGTGGCATGCCAAAGTCCTTTATTATTGCAGCTAATCCTCAATTAAATGCATAAGCATCTGTATTCCTCAAAAATCACTTTATTCTTCATAACAGTTTACTTTACACTTTACATCATGTCTGGATCATAATCCTTAATTTTTCTACTTAATTGGATTGCTAAAAGTCTTTTTGTCTTTGTGATCCTTAGTGAGCCTTCTGTGGCTATATTGTGCCCTTGTTTGATTCATGACTGCAAATCAATTTCCTTTGAGGTAGCAAAGTTGAAAGTTTGTGTTTTAGTTAAAGGTCAAAATCCAACTCTTTTGTCCCCCTTTGTCTTTTTCTCTCTCTCTCTCTCTCTCTCTCTCTCTCATTGTCTATCTATCTAAGTCTCTAGCTGTACTTCTCTGTCACACATACTCATGCACAGAGAGAAAGAGGTCATAAGGAAGTCATGTTTGGAACAGTCTGCATAATGTTCTAAATTGAAGCAACATGGGTCTAATTATAATGAATTCTTGGGTTTCTATCAACCCATCCGGAACAGCCCCTGACAGAATGTACTTAAAATGAACACACAAAAACCATTTATAGCACAAATGTTTAGTAAATGCAACTAATAAACCTACTAAAGTAGATTTCTGCCTTAGCTACTTTGAGTGTTAAACATACAGTGAGACTCATTTCTGAACATGTTCCAGCTATGGGCTGACCGGAGTTGACCTCTGGTACTCAATGGTGAACAATCACAATGTGCAACAATGCCACAGGGAGAAATTTGAGTCAACTAGCAGAAATTCCTTCAAGAAAAGAAACTGTTTCACAATGTCTGTCAGTTAAACATGCAGGGGATAACAGGCATCCCACACCCAAGTGTGCAAAATAAACTGTTGAGGCATAATTTTGGCAAGGACCTATAGAGGACGTGGGAACAAACCTGTGTTGGACTTCATAGCTCTTGCAAAAATAGCAACTATCTGACTACAATTGCCCTAAATATTACAAGATTCTAGGAAACACCCTATATTTCAACACTTTGATACTACTATGACTGACTTTGGCGTCAAGGAGAAACCCCAGGCTAGTGGCAGACAGCCACATAAAGTTTGGATCCATGCAGCAATCAATAAAAAAATGTTATTTATGCATGCCTCTGGATCCATTCATGTCACCTTGAGTTGTGCCAATTCTTAGAGCTTTGCCTTGGAGCTTTACCTGTCCTGCAGCTCTTATTGTCTGAGCAGGAGCTGCTTGCATCTCATTAAGCTTTGTGATAATCACGTCCTTACCTTACCTGTGAAATTATAATACATACTTAGAATGGATGAGAACAGAGGAGATCAAGAAAGATCATGAATATTTTGGTGAAGCTACAGATGGACCTAACTTGCTACCTACTGGTTACCCTGCTTTCTTAAACATGAGTCTGAATGTGTTTGAAATAGCAAGATAAAATCTCTAAGGACTGATGACTCAGAAAAACAAATAACATCAGCTTCATCAACAGAAAAATGTCAGAGTGCATGGGAAGGGACTGAAGCATCCAGTAATTGCACAAACATCTGTCAATTCAGGGACAACATTAGCTGACACATACTTCAGGTACTAATTAATTACCAAAATTACAAAAAATGTGTGCACATAAAGGCATACAGATTCTCCATATTAGATATGTCCTTGCTCAAAGAGCATTACTTAAGAAGGAATTTCAATCATTATTATTATGCTTAGGTGGATATGCATTATATGGGTGTTCTATTTGTTAGAAATGTTATTTATGTATTTGATCATGATGGATTCAGTCAGAGCCTGTCTGTTGTCTTTGCTGTTTGTGTTATTCAAAATGGAATGATGTGCATTATAGTTGCATTATATGTTTGTGCATTGTGTTGTGTAGTAATGTGCATTTTGTATTGTCACCATGTAAACTGCATGACCCCAGGAAGAATAGCTGCTGCTATGCAAAAGCTAATGGGGATCTAAATAAACTAAACTAATAAACTAAACTTGCTTTGTTCTTGCCCAGTTCTGTCCATGGTTTTCCTGACAGAAAAGAGTTGAGCAACACCAATTCCACCTCACAGACGACGTCTTATCCCCTGGAAATGCCACCAAACAGTCTACATTTGTGCATCTTTTCTGGCTGTGTGACACTTGACACAATCTCTCCATGCCCTACAGTCATACTCAGCACCACTTCAGTCATACATGGACATAATGTGTTCTCTGTGTTTCTAGAGCAAATGTCTCTAAAGACATTCTTTATGACTCACACCACCTACACTCCCAGTCCAGCTTGAAAATACCACTCACGCACACAGTACTACACTGTCAAAAACTATTACACATGGGAACTTGGGAATTTTAACAAGAAATGAAGCCAAATGAATCTGGGCAATGTGAATTTCCCATAGTATACTGGACCACACCTAGAGATTACAAGAGGAAAAAGACTGACAATTGAACTTTGAATTACTGTATGGAAATGTGCATGCATCCTATAATTAATTACATGACAATGTATGAACATCTGCTTAACATGTATCAGGCAGACAAAGCCATTACAAAAAACTTGTTTATTAAAATTACATTCTCTATTAAAACTACTGTTGAGAAAGCATCTTTTCAGAAAACCTTTTTTTGATTATGACAAGCTGTATGGTGCTTATTAATTTAAAAAACTGGTAACAGATTAAGTGGTTTCATAAATCCAGACAGTTTCATCCAGGCTTCATGAAAAGTACTCCTAATCTAATTAGCTGTGGGTGTGACCCTTTGTCTGGGTCACTGTTGTGTGTGAACAAAAGCACTGTGATGAGAGGAGAGGTAGTACACGCTATGAACTGATGAAAATGTAAACTCATGAACAGCCAAATAAGATTTATACACTGGCAACGCACATTTACAATAGGTTGACCAAGCAACATGCACACATACTGTTCATATAAAACTTGATTACAACACCCACAGAGAAAAAAATCAACAGCACTTTCAACCTCTGCCCTTGTCGAAATATCTCTCTGAATCACTCTGAATTCATTTGTCAACATTACACCGCCTAATCTCGTTTACTGTGGTCACTGTGACTTAGAAATTTGGTATTAAAGCTGCCAGATTCTGGTGGAATCTAGTTACACACTTCCTTCCAATTTACATCAGCACCAAATTCTTCAGTCTCCACAGTTTGTTCTGCTCATGTTTGTTCACAGTATGATAGGCCGACAGGCCAAAAGCTGCTTGGCCCATGGAGAAAACACCTGCCCTCAAGGCCCCTAACTGGGCAGACACTCCACACAAACACACACAGAGACCCACATTTATACTTCTATACTTGTGAGCACATTTTTTACTTCACTAAATCCATTCCCTAACCTTTATCCCCAATGTATGCCTAACATTGGTCATTAGCCTTGACTGAACATGTAGAATCACTAAACTCCCTTACAGAAGTGAACCAGTAAGAAGTTCACAATTTTAGAAGCTTATCTCTTCATCCTTGTGAAGCTTATGTTGTTCATAAATATTGAAAGACACTAACAGAACACCACAAACAATACAAACACAGGAGTACAGATACAATAGTACAGATGTGTGTCTGCTGTGTATGCACATACAGACACGCCTCAGGCACAGATTACATACAAACATGCATGCATACACATAACCAAGCCCATTTAGTTTGAAACCTCAAGCCATCACTTAGTATCTCAGACATCATAACATTGAGGCTTTTATTATGGAGTGTTATAGCAGAGGTTAGACTTTATACTACACAAAGATGTACACACTATGTGTAATATACACATTACCCATGTTTTTTGTTTGTTTGTGTGTTGTGGGTTTCTTTGGGACTTAGAGAAAAAACATTTTCCACTTTAAATGCTAACATTTAGGAGTCTACAGATGGCTTTGGAAGAAAACATAGAACTGTGACTTCTACTAAGATTTGCATGCACCTGTGTCAAGTGACTATGGTGAAATTATTCTGAAACTCATAAACTGTGATAAAGTGGCAGATGACAAGTAAGGGAACACTCCAAAAAAAAGAGCCCCACTGATGTCTGCTCATTGCAATTCTACAGGAAGCATCTCCAACTAGTTCCACAAAAATCTACTTGAAGCCGCCTGTGATCAGAAACCCTAAAGGGAAGAGGGTAAGTGAGTTTCTGGAAGCCAGATGTGTGTTGCATACTATAGAGTGTAGTCTGGCGCCATGAAGTGTTTCAGCATCATTTTAACATATTAAAGACTTGGGTAGATTTCAAACTGTTTGCTTCATCAAAAGTGGTTTGAGATGACTCACTTGCAGGATCAGCAACTAGAGATAGACATCAGCAACTCTCACAGTTCTGATGTTTAACGTTTCTATTAGAGAAACGCAAACTCATAACAGAAGAAGATACTAGAGCTGTAACAGGCATAAAAATCATCTATTCCTATTCTCCATCCTGCTAAATTCAGCTGCCTTTTTCATTTGTTTTCGTTTGCTACTAATTTGTTGCCGAATCAAAGGGGAACAAGGCTTGCCATCCTCCTTTGGGAGTCTAGTGGAGGATTGGCAAAGAGGCTGGATCAAACGGGAAGCAGTGAGGGGGCTGTATGCACGATTTCCCCTCTGTCACCGAACCAGCTAGGGATGAGGCAGGGCATAAGCAAGAGGAGGGAGATGATGTAAATGAAGTGATAAGGCATATAATATAAAAACAAACACTCCCTATTCCCAAGACTTTGAATTGAACAAAAAAGGGAGAGGAGGAAAAGAAAACTGAACAAAAATGTGTTGAGGCAAAAGAACAGAGGATTCTAACTGAAATGAACTGTGGACGTGTGCAAGAATGTCTCACTTCCTGTCAGCAAACATGACTACAAAGTACTCTCTCATCTCTCCCGAACACACACAGAAAGCATATGGGAAAACATTCTTGCACTGTAAAACACACACACATCCACACAAACATTCACAGACTGCGAGACAAAACACATTATCAACCATATGCACATATCTAAGGCTGCCATATCAGCACAAACATATGTCCCATGCACTTTTAATCAACTCAGTCCTCACTTCACAAGCCCTCATTAGAGAGCAGTGTCCACCAAAGCCACTGTGTCACTTGAAAGTGATTATGCCAGTTGGCTCAATTCCTAAAGCCATCACTTCATTTCAGCCAATGCATTCCAACAAATCCTGCCAGCCATAAAGTGGGTGCATGTGGAAAGTCATTGAAGATGCGACATCTTTAAGCACTTGTGGTGCCCACAGGGTTAACTCCTGCTGTTGAGACATGTCACTCCATCAGGGAGTCTCTAAAGCACAGCACCTGCAAGGAAATAGTCTGCTGCCAGTAAAAGATACTTAGGACATGGCCACAGGGCATGCAGACCTGTCTAGGTGACAGACAGTAATGGTCAAAAACACACATACAGTATGTATGCACAATTGGCTGCAGCACTTGCTGAACAATCCAGTGACAAGACAAAGAAACAGCTGTTTAATAGAGACATGGTTGTCCTCTGGCAAATTGAGAAATGAGTCAAGCTACTCTTGAAAAACAGTTGCAAAAGTTTCAGCTGTATAAAATATGACCTAACATAGCGGCCTTCATTAAAATGCGTAACATAGTTAAGTGTGCCAAAAATAATTAGACCTAAAGCAGTAAGAGTGTTAGTGCTAAGCGCCTTCACTCAAGACCTATGTGTGCAGAGGGCACGTTGAACAGGTCCATGACAGGAATTTTAATCTACTCAGTTTGGTGAGTGTTCAGCCATTCACCTCTTTCTCAAACCAACGTTAAACCTTTTCACAGTAAACTGACGCTGGTCACAAGCAAACTCAAACATGACATCACACATCTGATAGGGTCGTTTCGAGTACTTTCAGCACCTGGCGCATGGGCCCATTCAAATGCAAACCCTGCAAGTGTTTTAAAATGCATGATGGAGTCAGAAAAGCATCAACAATCAAAATATGCCCTTTGTGCAGTTACGCGGATAATTAATAAGCGTGAATATACACAAAAAAAATAGCTACATCATTTCAAATCATTTGCAGAGTTCTGGAACTTTCTGAAAACGTCTAAAGCGTCTTTTAAGCCTGCAATTTTGATCCCCGCCTTAATGGATTCTGTGGGGCAAGTAGCAGCATCATTCAAGTTCAAAGCAAAGACAGCATACTTAAATCCAGAATTCAAAATGAAACTTACAAAAGACACGAGTTAAGATGAAATTGTTTTGAGCTAATAACCTCGTGTTTGCTGAAGGCCGAGTGATGAATGAAGGTGTCTGGACGAGTAATGGAAACTTAGAGGTGAATTGTCATTTATAAAACATACCACTGACTGACCGAAATTTTCATCTACTTATTCTTTCTTCTATAGCCCATGGGAACTACAGGTGCTCAACGAGATACTTTACCAGCTTGTGTCGTCGTTACATGAAGCAGGATGTAAAATAACAGCGGTATTCTCCTGCGCGTTCTCGTCCTTATTAAATTGTCCATCTTTTAAAGCGCAGACTCCCCTCTGCTTCCGCCACCAGAACTTTATTCTACAGAAGTTAAATTTGCAGGAGCTAAGCAGCCATGCGTGGAGAAAAGGAGAGAAGCCAGTCTGTAGCTCCACTTGCTTGATTGTTGAGGAACTTTTGTTGTGGAGTATCCTCTCAGTTTCGCTCTGTCCTTCTCATTCAATTTCTCCCTCGCAGCATCACTCCCTCCCTCTGCTCTCCACCTCCTCCGCCTCTTCCCTCCCATAGGACGGTATCCTGGGATGCATGGAACAGCGGTGTGTTTTCTCAAAACTAGATCATAAAGCAGCTTTTTTTTTTTTTTTCCCTACTTCGGATAATTAGGACTCACTTTTTAGAGGTGGTCATTACCCTACAAGTGAGGCAGAGTACGGTGGTAAACTGTCAAGTTTACCAATGTCAGTATCAGCGATAAACTTTATATGTGACTGGGTGACATGAATAATGCACGTTAGTTTAACATTTCAATGTCCGTGTTAGTCATAAAACAAGAGGGCAGTAATGCACACACCATTAATTATCTATATACATATCACTCCGCCAATCTACACGATTACCAAAATACGCGATTAACGTAATATAGATCCCAATGTAGAAAATATCATGTCGTAGACGATGATATATTTTATGACCAATAATGTAACTCGTTAAATTACTTAAATATGTAATGCAAAACATCTCAAATATCAAACTAGTCAAATCTAATCTACACTACAATACAGAAGCACGTAACCTGAGTGTATGATATAGTTCACAACAGTTACTACAATGATCATGATGGTAAGGATCC
>JAPQRN010007018.1:0-18023 GCA_037367275.1 Coranthus polyacanthus | reverse complement strand
GTTAGGGTTGATTATTGTAAGTTGGTGGTTCGTGTCCATGTGGTGAAGCCCAACAGATAATCAATAATCACTTCATTTGGCTATTTATAGGAGAATTATGGATGAGCCTTTGATAACCTTTTCCTGCACATGGAAATTCATTGAAACATCCTGTATCTGTCTACAGTCCCATTTACATACAAACAAGTTATGTGCTAATAGTGAAAAATCTGTTTTGTCAGTTATTTCAAAACATGACAAAATGTGACACCCTTCATGGATCAAGAGGACAAGAATGAAATAAAGAAAAAAAACAGTGAAAAAATGCAGATTTTGCTTGTGGGGGAGAATGTAGGTTAATCTGTCAGAGGCAGCTAAAACTCCTGATCTGTAAAAGCGCCTCCAGAAAAACACGAGTGTGCCACCCACTGACTGGTGGTGATAGTATCTTCATATATCAGAGAGCATGTGTTCTTACATAAGAGCTTTCTCCAAAAAACACCCTCTGAGAGTTAGACAGGTATTCTGAGCTACCTGGCTACAGTACAAGGAGGCACAGTAAGCATATCACACATAATGAGAATGGCTGCCTGGTATTTCATCATCACTGCACTGTTTCTCTTTGCACTGGGCCAGTAAGACGAACTGCCAGTCTGGTGATAATTATAATCATTAGAGATGAGGGTAGACTAAGCTAATTAACATCTAAGGACCATGTGTGTTAAATGACCCGCTCAAACAAATAGACTAAATAAACTCAACCAGCCATCACACTCAAGATTACCCCACTCTGTACCCTCATCTTCATTGTTAGCACAAAATACCTTGATTGTGTTTTGATTTCAAAATAGCAAGGCAATTAAAATGAGAACTGGTATTTGCAGGGGTATTTAAGGGGTATTTGATGCTAAATATGAAACAGCAACTGAACTTTCAGACATGTTAAAAATATCTGAATTTTGATTTCATAAAGACACATTTTCTTGGAAATGTTATCCTAATCAGGATGCTTAAAACATTTAGAATAGATTATTTGAGAAACGTTCATCAACATGATGCCATAGTGGCTCAGGGAATCCCTGAAAATACTTTGTTTGCATCGGATCAAATGCATTATGCTGCTTTTCTTTGTTGTTTTCACATCTAATATCAAGGAAGTGGCACATGTTTTAATTTATTATTTCATTTATTTTTCATTGTTTCTATGTTTAATTTAATTTGACACCAACCTGTATTTGAAATAACCACATGGGTCCTTTTACTGCTAGAGTAATACTCATTCACTGGTGCTCCAAAATGGTATATTATGGTGTTCACTGTGTCACTGTTCTCAAAGCACTCTCTGTGGAGTGCTCATTGTGTGTGGTCTGCAGCTGCAGCAAGAGTTTTAACTCTACAGTTTTAGTGCTGCTTATGCCCCACTCTTTTAATGCTAACTCTCAATTAACAGTGTTCTCTCACTGCCTCTGAACCCCTAAAACACTTTTTTCATTTCACTCCTTTCCAAGCCTTTGTACCTATTTTTTTCTCAGATTTAAGTTTCCCTCCAGCCCATCAACCCCCAGCTACTCCTTCCTTCATTTCTTTCTACACTTCTATTCTCATGAAGTTTGCATTCCACACCTCTCTGCAGACTGCACACAAAAGAGCAGAAAGTGCCGTTCCTGACCTGTGGCAAACATTCCAGTCCTCTAGGCCCTTTCACACAGCCAGAGCCCTTCAGTCTGAAAGTCCCATTCCACTGCATGGTGATGCCACCAAAGGAATGACCTGCACATGGAATAGTCAGTGTGATATATTTGCTGTAGAATATTGTATGATTATATTGTATTATTGGTTAACTTGCTAAATTTGCAATATTGTATTTTAAATGAACTCAGTTTTAGGTAAAAAATGTGAATCCACCAGCATTCTTCTTTCATTTGTCATAACATGAATTTTGATGTGTTTTGTACATTTGAAACAGCATATCTATGTAATCATATTATCCGGTTTTAATTATAATGAGTGAAAGCAGACAATTTCTTTACAAAGTCAGCTGGAAAGCAGTGAAAGTTCCAAGAGCATCTGCTCATGTATCCTTAAAGCACACAGGAAATTGACTATTAAGCTATAAAAGTGGGTTAACTGGGGATCGGATGTCAGCTGCCGGTGAGCAGCATTTTCTGTGATTTAGACTTTGATAGAGAAGTTACAGATGATTTGCGCCCAGGGCACAACTCGAATATGTTCAACAGTGTCACAGGGGACAGGTGAGAATTCTGAGGAAGAGTATTAAAAACAAACTGTTACAAGGAGGGTTATGCTTTAGAAATACAGGTATATGGTGTAGAAAATGGGGGAGGAGAAAGGTTAATGTTTAAAAGGGAGGAGGGTTTACAACAAGACTTAAAGAGTGGAGAAAGCACGTGCCATGCAAAAGCATGTATAGGCTTGTATTAAACCTCCTCTCCGCCTCTTTCTTCACTCCTGTGATGCTGTGCCTAAGTCTTCTGAAATTCCACAGAAATAGCTTGGAGGCTGAGAAATTACTGACTGCTCAGCACCCTCCTCATCTCCATCCACACCTGTCCACTTTCTCTGGAGGAACAAGGGAAAACATGCCAGAAACTCCCCTGACTTTAATTCAGTGGCTTACTGCAGATCTTTTACCACTCTTGTGTGGTGGTAGGGTGACCATCTGGAGCAACAGGAGTTGTCCTGTTGGACAGATTAAATTAAATTACATTAAATTAAATGCTGTGGCCCATTGTTGGTTGGCAAGTCACAGTCTTGACAAGTGACATGTCCCGGAAGTTATTAGATTTCTCTGAAGAGTGGTACCTAATTTTGTGGTAACTAAGACTTACTTACTTATATTACTGAGGTTTATGGCTGACAGTATGAAGAATCCACATTTATTGTAATATAAAATAAGTCCCCAGATGATAGATTCTAAGTCATACAGTAATCCTAAGAGGTCTTATGGAGAGGGCAAATGGACTTCAAAAGAAAAAGCTGGAAGTGCCCAAATTAAAACAAATCATACAGTAACTGACTCGAAATGAAGGATTTAATGTTGAGTAATGATGGGCCAAATTCTTCAGGAATTTACTATTTTCTGGCTTGACCATGACGTCTGCCTGGTATACCCCATGTTGAGCCTCTATAAAAAAAAGCAAACAATACAATTATACAACTATTTACACCTTTTTTGCAGTCATATTGGGTCTATTTACTTATTCACTTATGATTTTTCACTCAATGTCAGCTACCCTGATATTTGTCAGCCAAATGCCTTAAATCAGAACTGCAGCCAAATATAAATATATAAACTAACATGTCACTGCAGTACATGTTTTCACACCATCAGATTGTCTTTAAAGCAACTTTATCTGACAATGCAAATTATGTTTTATAATATCTCTTTGTAAAGTTCTCTCTTTCTGGTGAAAGAAATGGGTCATGGCTCAGGGATGTTCTAAATATGCAGACATCAGCCGTGTGAGACAACAAGAGGAAATTGCACCTGAACTTGTTGTCTGCATAATAGACAGTGAAGACGGAAAATTTATGAAAGACATTTTCAGAATGAGTTACATATGCATCTCAGGTTTAAGTGTAATTTTTCACAGCAAGGCTAAACATGTAGACTACTAGGGTGTTGTATATTGTACAGACTGTAAGGCCATTTGAGGCGAATCTTTTGTCATCATCATCATTTGTGATGTTGGGCTATATAAAAAATTGAATTGAATTACTCACATTGCTTGCTGGTTACTGGCTGTCAGTTGGAAAGATCAGGTGAGGATTCCACTCATCATAGGAACATGCATTCCCTATGGGACAATCTGTCCTTTCAAGTGTTATGAGTTAAGAGTTATAACACAAATGAGGACATAAGGAAGTTTTATTGTCATTGTAGTAGTCTTCGATGAAATTTGAAATTTGGCACACTCATAAAAAGCAACATGAATTTAAAAATATACCGATAACACAAGACAAGGACACAGAAATGATGATGAGGGTCTGTCCATACGTTTTTATTCAAAGACATCTCTGTGTGTGTCCTATGTTTTCACCAAATACATTATCTTGTCCTTTTTACTGGCTTTGACACCATGTTGGCATGTTTAAAATGGGAAAGGGTTAGAAAGGGGAACAACAACAGGGGCTCGTTTATGATAAATAGGCTTACAAGTAGGGGCACAGATGATTTGTTTTAGAAGTAGCCAAAGAATGGCATGTAAGTTTGTGTTGATTCACAGTTGAATACACAATCGGGTTTGTGGTGTTGTTGTCGTACTACTTCACTTCACCAATCACTGCATTCACTCTTTGCTTTGAAGACGAGTGCAAAAGGAAGGCATAAATTATCCATCATACCTTTATGAGTTGCATTACATCACATTTACCAACAGGCTCAAACAGAGCAGACTCTAACCCTTCACTCTGGCCTTTCATCAAACAAAAAGTAACAAGCCTGCTTTGAGATCTTATCAGAGGCACTTTGAACCTTTACAACACTCATCAAGAACATGACCTACAAGTCATCATGACACACCCCTGAACATGAATCATCAGCACACCAAACTATTACATATCGTATAACCAAACAGGCTACTGTTCTTAAAATTTTCAAAACTGAGTTAATAAAATAAATTAATGGAATTTAAATCATAAAAATTACGCACAGTGGTGATTTTTTTGTGTGTGTGCTGTGCCTTTCTTGACCACAAGATGGCAGTACAATGCAGCGCATACAGTTATAAGTTAAACACTACTTCTCAAAATCACAAATAGTCTAGACAGTGGATGACTCATTTTGAAAATTAATCATAATCGATGTGATCTTTTGAACTAAGCCACGTGTGCGATCCAAATATCGAAGAGCTTATCTAAATACTTGTTATGTTTAATTATAAAACTGAAATAAAAATACTTTTATAAAGTTTGATAAGATATGCTACCTATAAAATATGTCATGATAAAACATGTACGTAATTAGAACAATGTTGTTCTAGAACAGAAATGTCATAAAATATAAAAGAGAAATGCCTTATGAATATTACAGTGATTTGTTGTTAGGGTCACCAGCTCAGAAATCAAATAAGCACTGCCCCCTTTATAACACGCACGTACGTGCATGCAAGGCCATACAGATTTTTAAAAACTTTCTTCATTTTCTAAGCAGGCGGCACCTATCTACTTTAAAATCTCGTCTGCGAGGGGTGTTTGCGATGCCACGTCTTTTTGGTTGCTGATTTTATTGAACATGTGACTGAATTAGGCGCTCACATGGCTCCAGTGGCTGCATGATCCGCTTTAGTTTTTTAAAGTCCGGTGATCGGTAGCTCCCTCGGCAGCGACCATCCGGTGCAGAGGGCCGCTGAAAAACACAGCGCCTATCCGGATAAATCATGGCGAACAGCGGGCAGAAAGTTGTGCTGATCACCGGCTGCTCCTCCGGCATCGGGTTACGAATCGCCGTCACGCTGGCCAAAGATGAAAAGAAGCGTTACCATGGTAAATGCGCTTTCTTCTACATTGTTTCTTTAATCGGACCTGTTAGTAGCAAGCATATAATAGTGTAGTCCGCTTGGAAACCTTTTCCGTGTTTACTGTTCTCTGCATAGCTGCTATTTCGCCGTGCCTCCTTTACGCACAAAGTTCGGTTGCGTTTCATGCGCAATGCTCCGTCTTAACGCAAATAAGTGTAGTGTAGTGTCTTGGTCATTGAAACAGCTAACCCTAGTGTTATTGGATTCATATCCTTTTGTGAAGACTGGGATTCAGTCGCCCCTTTGCTTCAACTATTATCATTTGAAAGCACAGTTTCCAGGGTATTGCTCTGCAAGGATGCCGCTTGCCAGGCGGAATCATAAAAGGAGGCTTGTCAGTTCTCTTTCAAGTGACTTCTCCAGCACAAAGCCCCCTTTTATCGCACTGAATTGTAGACCGCCTGCTCCGGTTTAGTGCCGTGTCTAATGTGCCTATAGTCCCCTCAGTGGAGCGAGTGTTGAAAGGGGGACAAAGTTTGAGACCTGTACAAGCGAGGGTTCACTCTAAAGCAAGGGCCTTGTTTGAAGTCTTCATTGGTGCTCAGTTGAGTTGGGGTGTCCCACTCTGACATTGTTGATCTGTGCGTCTCCTCTACTGCTTCCCAGACATCATTAATGTCACTTTAGGATTTGAGGAACCAAAACCTTTCCATGTCACGAAGCCTAGATCGAATTGCATTAGAACGCCCTCCCACCCCCACCCCACCACAAGACCCACAGTGACAAGGTTTTGTTGTTAGATTTTCCTTCATACAGTACCAATACTTACTTGTAAAGTCAGCCAATTAAAAGTGAAACTCGAGTACAGTAGACATCTTGCACATTCTCTTATTAATCTAATTTAAGTCATTACTGTTCTAATTTCTCTTTTCTTGTTCCCCTTTAAACATTTATGCATGCCATTTCTACTTTTCTTCTTTGTGTGGAATGCAGTCTGATAGGATTTATTACTGTATAGATGAACAAAACAAAGGGATTAACTGCTTCCTTAACACTAGTTTGGCCACTTTTTTAAACAGTGTAACCTGCTTTAAAGGGGCCTTGTCGGAGAGAAAAAAATGTTTTCCTTTATTCCCAGAGTGTTTAGGAAATCCAACAGAGATTAAATAGTTCATTGCGTAAAAGTAATAATTAGTTGCAGTAACATGCACCAAACTGTGAAACCCCAAAACTCCTGTGAGTGCAAGGCAATGTGGTTCATTCAAGAATGTTTAAAGCTGCCCAAGAGTAATTCCTGAAGGAGTCAGAGAAACAATGGATCTCTTGTTCACTTCTCTACCAATACGTAAATCTCTTTATTGCTTCACGGACACACAGTTATTAAATCATAAGATTACACTTAATTGGATTTATGAGGCACAATTAATGCACAGCATGTATTTGAGTACTTGCATATGCAAGATTCATAACACGTTCTCAAAAAAATGGTCTAGTCTTATTACTACACATTATGCAGTGTTACATCAGTAACATTGCACAGCAGTGGAAAACCTCTACAGCACAGCAGTCCTTCCTAACCATGTCTCTGTTCAGACAAGAATCAGTGGAGGGTTTGTATTTATTTGTCAAAACATAGGTGGTTTTAGATGAATGGCTGAATAAGAGGTTGTTTCCTTCCACCTATTACCATTGTTCAACAGCACTGTGTATTGTCTGTGCTAGATAATGTCAGTCAGCAAAATACACAGAACACACAATATGGAGGAAAGAGTGAATGCCAAGTCAACACTTTGTTGATAGCCACTGTCTCTGGCCATGATAGATTACTGTGTTGTATGAAGGTTAATGTTGCTTGCCATGTGTAGTTCAGAGGAGATCATTTATGTGTTTGGTAAACTAACAGGTGTAGTAATGTCCAAGAACTTTGACTCACACATCACAATTGTGAGTTCTAGCAATGTGCGTGTATTATATGGAAGCCATGTAGTTGCAGTTTCACAGAGCACAGGTTTCATTGCCCCATGTGTCACTTTAATAGTTTAGCAATGAGTAAAGGTATTTTAACTCATGTTAAAAAATTCATGTTGTTTGAAATCATGAAAAGTCAAATTTACGTATGAGACAAAAAACCCCATAAAAAGTCATCTTAATTTTAATACCCTATATTAATAACCTGGAGTGCTACATGCCTTTTTACACAATTCTGTGTATTTCCTGGTTGTCTATGAGTCTAAAGAACATTTTCTAGTACTAATTGGCATTTAATTGCTACTGTGAAACGCACCATTTTGTTTATCTTTTCTTATCAGTCATTGCCACCATGCGGGACCTGAAGAAGAAGGACAAACTAGTGGAGGCAGCTGGAGATGCATATGGGAAGACCTTGATGTTACTTCCACTAGATGTTTGCAGTGACGAGTCAGTCAAGCAGTGCATTAACAATGTTAAAGACCGCCATATTGACATTTTAAGTAAGTGAGATGCACTTGAAATTAAGCCTGAATCTCCCATTTTAGCCCTTCCCCAGATTTGAACTACATAGGCTGTTTGATTTATTCCCTATATACATGTGTTTTAGGCAGACATGATGTTGAATACTTTTTATTATGAATTTTGAAACAATTTATAAATAGTCTTACAAAAACGGATTCCAATAGCTAAATAAAGCAGAGCATATATTCTGAAATCCACAAATCACCAGCAACCAATAATTCACTGGTCCTTGGTTTTGGTTAATCACTCTATAAATAACACAAGTCAAATCTTGTGTTTAAGATTTAAATCTGGTTTGAGGCTCTATTTGTAAACCTCCCTCCATCTTACTTTAAATCCAACATCACATCTCCCTTCACCCAATTACTCAAGACTCAGAAGTGAGTTGCTGGTGTTACATCACACCTCTCTGTTGTTGTTGTCACACACTGACACCTTGTGGCAATATCAAGAAATACTCTCTTTAATATTCAATATCAATGAGGCAACAATCAATGTAAAGGCAATGTAAAGTAATCACTACAAATAATTCACTTCTCATTTCATGTTAAGTCCATAATACATTTTACATGTTTGGTAACTGCAGTGCTGGAGACACAAGCAGTATGTTATCTCTTTGTGTTTTTTGTCAGTCAACAATGCAGGTGTAGGTTTGCTTGGACCTGTAGAAAGCATTAGCATTGAGGAGATGAAGAGAGTATTTGAGACCAACTTCTTTGGTGTGGTTCGCATGATCAAAGAAGTGATGCCAGACATGAAGAAGAGGCGTTCAGGTCACATTGTGGTGATGAGCAGTGTTATGGGTCTTCAAGGTAAGATATTTTTGATATTAACTATACATGAATAAAACTGCAGTGCTACTAAACATGATCCGGAAATGGGTTTTAAGAGACTCAGAAGTTCACAGTATTGAGTGTAAGGCTGACTTTGCAGTTGAATATTTGTGCTCAGATATCTAACCAGTTTAAACTATACCATCAGATCTGACTGCAAACAAGTACAGAGTATATGAATTTAAAAATGCCTGTTATTGAACAGTCGTCCAGCATAAAAATAACAAATTCAGAAGTCATTTATGATACCACATAAAACAAGTCCAGTTTCACTTGACAAACCTCAAATAATATAGTTAGATTTTTTTTCAATTCAACAATACCACAAAAGATGTGAAAGATGATTGTCTTAACGTAATCTGTAATTTGGAGTTAGAAGTGCTGACAGTGTTTACAAGTAGGTTTTCATCAAATCAGAACATTTGACATATAAAATCTGAAAAATGCTCTTGCATTAAAAGACATACCTTTATTTTATTGACTGGCTGTCAATTTATGCCTGGCATTTCCAGTAAAGGTCTACTGACCTGACTTAGGTAAAATAGCAAGCATTTGCTATTGTCAGTGTTTGATTTAATGTGTTTGAAGTGCCAGACTGGTGGGTTTAACAAAGCACTTTAAAGAGTGTCTGATAAGCTGATATAATTGTCCTGTGTGACATACATCAGTAATTTGGTTTATTCAAGCAGCCTGGGACTTTATATGTTGCACTGTGAAATTTGATAATGCAATGCAATGACGTCATTCCATTTTGTTCTTTTTTTTAGGAGTGGTGTTCAATGATGTTTATACTGCCTCTAAGTTTGCCATGGAAGGGTTTTGTGAGAGTATGGCTGTGCAGCTGATGAAGTTCAATATCCGGTAGGTTCTTTTCTTTCCTCTCTTCTTTTTTGACATGTATCTTTACTTTGTACTGTACATGGTTGCTCACAAGCTTTTCTGCTTCTGTCTCTGCTCAGGTTGTCCATGATTGAGCCTGGCCCAGTGCACACAGAGTTTGAGACAAAGATGATGGAGGATGTGGCTAAGATGGAATATCCAGGAGCAGATGCTGACACAGTTCGCTATTTTAAAGATGTGTATCTACCGTCATCTATAGATATATTTGAAGCCATGGGCCAGACACCAGAGGACATAGCCCAGGTGAGGGAACATTTTGTAACTCACATTGTACTTTACCAACATTGTATCCCTCTGATAAACTACTGGAACATTCAACCAATAAATACTGCAAAGAAATCAGTTAAAACTTTCTTTTCAACTCCCCAGTGCACTAAAAAGGTAATTGAGTCAAACAGCCCTCGCTTCAGGAATCTGACCAACAGCCTCTACACACCAATTGTGGCCTTGAAGTACGCAGATGAGACCGGTGGCTTGTCTGTCAACACCTTCTACAATCTTCTCTTCAATTTTGGGCCTCTCATGCACATCACCATGAGCATCCTCAAGTGCCTGACTTGCAGCTGCCTGCGTAGACGCACCATCTCACCTAACTAAAGAGGGTTCCCTGTCTTGCTTCACAGCCATTCTTTCTGTTTGTTGACCCCACCCAGTTCCTACTGCCTTTTATTAAGGTTTTGGGCTAAGCAGGTAGACTACAACCAGTATCCTTGGAGAGAAGAGGTGCCTTTTAGTTAAAGACATTACCATGATAAGCTTTGCAGAAAACATGCAGAATTGCACAAATTTGTCATAGAGATGTTGTATGCAGGATGACCTCATGTACTTACACATATACACACAGAAACATGCACACAACACAGTTATACAAAAAACCCACATCTTTATTGGATTAATGTATATAAATAAAGAAAGGCCATGCCTAAGTTGCCATGTAGACATAAGTGAACAGTAATAGTGTAAGTGGATAGATGTCATCTTAAAGAGAGCAAAAACATAGGACATGAGATATTAGTCCCATGGAAGACAAAAATAGACTCAGTTGCAGAGAGAAGCAATAACATTGCTGATAAATAATAATGCTATAACTTGTAGTTTAGAAAACATGCACTCAGGCTCACTAGAGTTATAACATGTGTAATGGAGGCCGAAAGAATATATATATCTGCTTTATTGTGTTGTTCCCTTAATATGTTGTTTGCCTTAATAGTGTTCTCATCGTCATAACTGCTGTTGAATCATATTTTTAATCTATGGATAAACTGAATGTTCTTGGTTTTTCAAAGTTTTGTGGAAGGGTAGGTAAGACATTTTTAGTTTAGTTATTTGATTTTAAAAAAATAAAGAGAATTCTGATTTACACTTGGAGGTACTCTCTTATTTCTCTAAAACATTCTGCGATTCATACTACAAGCATTGAAAATATCCTCTATATCTGCAAGACAACTTGCACACCAAGAGGGGGCAGTATTTAACTATTTCTTTTTCTTGGTAGCCAACCTGTGGACTTCACAGGATTATTAGCAAGTAGCTGTAGTGTAAGGGAATGTGTCCTCAGTGGCCGTAGTGCAATAGATGTGAACTGTTAAAATATTTACATTGATAATGATCAATAGAAATTGGTGTAGTTGCTAGCTGTCTTGTATTTTTATCAACAGAACTGTTGACTTCATTGGGTTTATAATGGTAGCATGTAACAGTGGTACAAATACATGTTAATAACACATTTGTGAACACTATTTCATACTGGAACAACGTATTTCTTGTGGAGGAGTTGCTTTTATATAATTGTGTTCATGTATGTATGTATTTTCATATGTAAGTTTGTGAGTGTGCTTCTCTGTGACATGCATACACATTGGCCTATGTTTGCAAGTATTTGTATATGTTTGTGCATGTGTATGGGCCAAGTTAGTGATCTGTTGATGGATATAAAGAGGTCATGGCCTGTTCCCCATCAAAACCCCTCCCTTGAACCCCCACCCTTCTCACACACACACACCCTGCTTTGTACCGTGTGAGAGAATGTGACCTGGTTCCCATCCCTGAGGAGGGGTGAACTCTAATGACGGCCTCCTCAGACACATAACGCAGCATTGAGACTCCCTCCCCAGCTGGCCCCCTTAGCCCATTGGGCCAGACCACCTGGTCTACATAAGGAGACGTTCCTGATTTAGTCTCGCCCGTACACACCTTGTCCCATCCATGCTCATCCTTCTATGTTCAGCCATATCCAGTATGGCTACACTGCTTCTGACTGATTGATGCTCACCATCAGGGGACAGTGCAACTGGTTGCAGACATGCAATTTCTGTGCATTGTATAATGTGCCTCAGCTCTGTGTATGTGTCTTCATCAGAGGCGACAGCTCAGCACAATGGAACAAAGACACTGTCAATCACAATCAAATGGGTGTGTGTGCGGGGGGTGGAGGGGAAAGGGGTAGGGGATGCGAGGAGGTTGGGGGAGGAGTCTGTGCGTCCTGAATGTTCTGGGGGATACCAACACCCAATGTGGGACGCTTAGGTCTAAGGGCAGGAGGTGGGGGTGTGTCGGATTTGGGAATATGAGAATTGGGCTGCGTAGATCTGAATGGAAGACCTGTTTACTAATTGAATGAACACAGGAGTTACAGCAAAGTCTCATTCAACAAGAGGTTTTATCAAACCATTGTTGTGTACCTTTGTTTCACAATCAAGACTGTAATTGCAATATAATGAGGGCAGCGTGACATGGTGAGGCCTTCCCTTAATTGTAACTCTGCCACAATTACTGAGCCACTGAACATACATAGGCTCTGTCTGTGTCCAACCTTGCTGTGCTAACTAAAAAGCCACTTTTAGGTAGTGAATATATGAGTAGAAAGAAGGAACCTCAGTAGTTTTCTTTGGCATGTTAGAAGGATACATTCTTTGCAAGCCGTCTGCTGCCTTTGTTTCAGGGTCAATGCTGGTTCAGCCATTTTACCGCATCCTCCTTTCACTGTCATCACCACCAGAGAACCACACCTCATCTTGACTCAGACAGTGATGAGATAGACTGGGGAGTCAAAGAACAAAAACAAAAGAGAACTAAAGACGTCAGAAAATTGTGAGAACCAAGTTGTGAAAATTAGAGATAGACAAGGAAAGAGGGCAAGTGTGGAAGAAGCAAATACAGAGGGAAAAAGAGAGAGCTGCGGGTGTGGATGATAACATTAAGTGGAGCTGATGTCTAGACAGTGTTTCAGCCTGATCCCAGGTCAGGATGGATCAACACCAGGCTCCACAATTAGTTTCCTTTATTATATCTCTTGCTATCAAGGCTCCATCTTGAATAATTCTGAATAGTGACACTGAATTGTAAACCAAACTGCCATGACTAGATCTGTAGATCAGAAATATTTTTAAAGGATAACAAGGAAAAAGAAAGCTGAACAAAGGTGGAGGTCAGCCACCATTTTACATAGATGCATCTGACTATAGATGTAGCCACATGGGACATATCCAAAGAGGTGGTCTGGGGTCTGTGGGGAGCTATCAATCTTTATATATTGAAAACAGGAGAAGCCCAAGATGCCCTGTGACTGGCCTGTGGCGGCAGGGTCCATTAGGGCAGCAGAGGCCACAGGGAGAAACAAACATACAACGTCTATCTCTATTTCTCCCTCCCTCTCTGTTGCTTTCCATTCTCTGTCCTTCTCACTCATTCTCTGTCTCACTGTGACACACTGTCTGCCTGCCCTCTCCTCTGTCCATCTCCATAACTCCGCTGTGCAGTGACCTCTCACAGCCCCAACGTGGGTCACTTGTTTATTCACACATGGAGAGGGGGGTCATCATCTCTCGTTCTGACTACTGCTTGTTTGCAAAGCCATTCAGGATCATTTGGAGGTTGGAACATAAATCAAAAGAATCTTGGCTCTCGCTGGCTAGTCATACATTGTTTTACAGACACAGAACCACTATTGTCACTATCATTACAACATTACCACTGTCCTTTTCCCCTACCGCTTCTCTTGAACATAAACACTCCAGCAGGAATTTCTAGATTGGGACTCAGTTTCCCCACTACCATATTGTTTTGTTCCACTCTGTACACTCTCTCAAAACTACCAGTTCCAATGACAGTAAAACTCTGTGATTAGAGAGTTCAGCCTGTGTACAAGCATTATAATTGTTAAACAAGGGGATGATGGGTTTAGAAATGATGTAATCTGATATGGGGTAACATGATCCTCTTGTTTTTGTTGTGGTTAGTGAGGTAAGTTTGGTGTAATATTCCACAAGAGGAGATTGACAGCAAAGCTGCTTGTGTCAATCCATGGTTTTGCGCAAAACCTGAAACCCCTGTTTGTTGGAGAAACAAGCAAAGTTGTATGCGTCCAAAACTCAAAACGCAAACAGACAACATAAAAACAACCAAATCTTTCATTAGTACACACAATTCATGTTGTAAACTGTTTACGCATACATACAAACAAACATACATACTTTTCTCACCATTCTGTGAACTCATATTTCTTCTAGTAACATATCATCTTTCCTTGGGTTTCTAACCTCTTCCACCATGGATCAGTTGTTTTTCTCTTTCAAAGTTGTAATTAGAAGTCTGGGAATCGAGTGTGAAAAAACATTTATATTTTTAATTTACAGAAAAATAACGACATGCTTTGCTTTGCTTTCTGGTTTGAGCAACACCAAGGAGGAAATGTTTTCAACCAAGGGATGATTTTCCTTTTAATTTGCTTCCCAGCGATGCTTGTGCATTTCCCTTAACCCGCTGACTGTGTGTGAGAGAGCTATGAGCTATGAGCATTTATGTGTGTGTGTAAGCCAGATAGTACAAGAGTACATACATACATATTGGTACATACATAGAGCAAGCAAAGTGATAGACACAGTCTTTGTGTAATAGACAATGACCTCATCCAAGAGTCTATTAGTTTTGAAGGTTGTTCTTGCCTGGCAACCTTGGCTGTAACCCAGTGTAATTTCCTTGCCAGAGAGAAAACCTCACTCTGAACTCCACCAGCACTGCCATGGATCTGATCTATTCACTGTCGCCATCCATAAAGATGAGAAACTAAACAGTGTGCAGGCACACCCATGCCAGGAAGCCTGTCTTAGTCCAAAGGGCCCACATCATTGTTTATTCAGCTTGAGTGCATCATATCTTGGCAGTAAGGGTGAGAGTGAATAAATATCAGTTCTTAAGCATATAATCATAAAGTAGCTTCAAGTAATGGTTCACTTAAGCATAAGGAATAAAAAAATGGCCCTTGTACAAAAATGGCTCTTGTACAAACTTAATGTGGGTACACACCAAAATCAGTTGCCACATTTTGGTCATCTTTTTTATTCAAGAGCTGACAAACTTTGTACTGCATTCATGGATCTGCGGAGGCTGATTTTTTTTCTTCATCAAAACAAAAGAATGCCTCCATCTATTGACCGTGAAAAGATGTTCATAGATTTGTCCCAGTGAAGAGATGTCTTTGTTGGTTATCTCCATTGGTGAGCCGCCTCCATTTGGCTCAGCCTAATCAGAACACAAACACGCCTCTGTCATTTGGCTGCTTTCCCTCTCACCCTCCATCTCTTCCTCCCTCGCTCTCATTCTGTCTCTTATTAACTTACACTACAAATTACATTCTATTTTCTCTCTCCCCAGATCACTTCTGCTTTTTTTCTGTTTCCTCCCCTAACACTTGTTTATGATTGTGTGCATGCAATAGAAGGAAAATCACATCATATTGTCATTCTCTCTGGTCATTTTCTGCCTACCTTGTCCTCTGATTTGTTTTCCTTCTTTCATCTTCATTCTATGTAATCTACTCATCTAGATGGTGTGTGTCTCTCCCTGAGGTGCCGACACTGAGGTCTGGCATACATTAACTCAGCTTGTCTGAGCACAGCCTGGTTTCGGTTGCCGGAGGGGAAGCGCTGCAATGTAAAGTGAATCCCTGAGGAAGAAGAATTGTGCTGAATTCCTGATGAATACAAGGTGGTCACATCCTGAATGTGTTCAGGCCTACAGTCTCTCTACATAAAATGAACACATACACAAACAATAATGCTCAAACAACGATAATTGGGAGTCAAATATGGAAATCAAATCCTTTCTGAATCAGTTTTAACTTCATGTTAGAAAAATATATTCATTCAAATTTAAATTCACAGATATTTTACAGTTTCCTTAATTGCTGAAACCTTAAACTCATGTCTAAAAATTCTTTCAAAAATGATCAATATAGCTAAACCAAAATACTTGAAGAGATTCTCTTGCTAAGAAAATTAAAAGACTTTATCAAGGAACCTTTCTCCTACTCTTGCTCTTAAAGATCCTTAAGAGTCAGACAGCAATGTTGTTAATTGTATTTGTTTTTATTAATTCCAACAAAATCACTGATCAAATGTAGGACAATATGACTTTAAGAACTGGACGCTTGAAGGAAAATGTATTTTAGTCCATTATATGTACATGTTTGAAACTGTAACAAATATTATTTTACAGTATTTATACCCACATCCATCACATTAATTACTAGACAGAATTTATTCTACTTTTAAAATGAAAAACACGAAAAAGTCTGTTGTGGAATGGTGAACGCATGTCAGGGAGTTAGAATACAGTTGTAAATTAAAAATGTAATCAGAACCAAATGTTTCTATGCCATATTAGAGAGGTCAGACCCTTTTCCCAGACCCAGGCCCTCTCCATTTTTCCCTGACCTGTGGAGAAAGGCCTAACTGTGACATTTTCGGAAGGTCAGGTCTACCATGAGTACTGGGCAAGACCCCACTCATGTGATCGCCCACTTTACTGGACTTTTGCCAGGAAAGAACAGACTTGTGTGTTTGGTCCATGGTGGGAAAAGCATCCCTTGGAATGTGACTTTGAGAGGATTGTGTGGGACCAGCAAAACATTCTTCCCTTTCTCAGTAAAAAGACCTCTCCTCCTGAAGCTGTGGGAAGGTCAGAGGTCAACTGTACTCAGTGCCCATTTTCTGTGGCACACAAAACCCACAGCTGATGTTGCAACTCTATCCAGAAGCCCTGAGGGCAGTGGTGTAAACAACTAGCTACACAGATAGCCTCACAATGCTTCTTGCACCCAGTCTGCCAAAACACAAATGTATGCGTGATTGAGATTGTCACAGAGAATATTATTAATGATGCGTGTCTTTTATACACTCAAGTTGACTGGAAATGTGATACCTCAACAAATGAGTAATGTCACCTCAGTCATGTGAAACTACGTGCTCAGTGAGGACGTGATGTAAACTGGGGTATTGCATGAATAAGAAAAAAGCTTGTGTTCAAGTTTGTTTTGTTTTACATCCTTTTCTTTTATAGCCCGGTTTTTGTCATGTTGCCTGGGGTAAGTGTCCTCCTACGTTTTGTTCTTGAGTAAACCAACCAGTGGAGCACTCCCTGTGATCACACTTGCCTCCAAATTTAAGCTTAGCAGAAAATAGTATTACATTTAGGCAGACCTGGCAGTGTCTTAACTAAAATCTTCAAAACTCGATACATATTTCCAACATCCCTTCAATTAATTTATTGAATTTTTCAAGCCCATCATACTGGTCTCTTGATGTACTATCAGTGAAATATGGGAGAATATTCCCTACATTTTGACCTGCGCCGCCCCCCTCCCTATCCCCATTTAATACAAGCCCTCACAGGAAAATAATAAACAGATGAGTAGAATGGGAACAGTTCCCAATGAGAGCAGCCAGGCACTTAAGCAAGCAGGCATCATTGCTCTGGTTCCCAGGCTAGAGGGAAGAGGACAGGCCTCAGCTTGACTGAGTCACCACAAAGAAACCAGAAAAACTTGACAGAAATCACCGTTACCTGTCACTTTCATCCCTGAACTTACTGGATCTACACACCCCCTTGCACAAGTCTGAACACGAAAACTGAGAGTAAAACAGCTTTTTTCTGCGTAGAAACCGTCAGTATGGATTAGTAGTTATGTCTTGAGCACTATGTGTGGTTTCGCGCCATGCAATTCTCCATGAATCCTCAGTGGAGTAATCTTGGAAAACAGTGGATTCTCCCATGGTTGTGGGCCCAGGTCTATGCCAGAGTAATCTACAGGCAAATGCAGGCTATTAACTACTAAGTTTCACAGACAACCTCCCTTCTCCATACCCTTGTACACACCCACACACAGTGAAACATACAACCACTTGCACAACTCTTTCCACACCAGAGAACCACTGGAAGTTTCAAAATGGCTCTGTCACACACACATTGCATCGAGCTTATCGTCCACAGCAGAGTTCAAAAAAGCAGACCCGCTCGCCACTTGAAGCACACAGACAAAAGTACTGGCTTCATTTCCCCC
>JAPQRN010006941.1:0-44114 GCA_037367275.1 Coranthus polyacanthus | reverse complement strand
AATATACATTTTTAAATAAACTGCATGGAGTGGAGCAGTGATTCACAAACCTTTTCAGCTCGAGACCCAAAAGAGAATCATGAACATCATGAATTTCCACAGATCTACATTGTTACTGACTGTCCACTGTCAAAACTGTCTCTGAAAGTCTCTATTGTATGTCATTTTTGTCTTTTTATATCTTTTACATTTTAATCTTTTTGCGTCTTTTATGTGCTTTTTGTCTTTTACAATGTTTTCGTCTTGTTGCATCTTTTACATCATTTTTGTCTTGTCATGTCTTTTAGAACTGAAGCCTTTCCTCTGCATTTCACACAGTTTTGATGAACTCTGCCAGAGGACATTTGTCCTGTGTTTTAATTAGAAAGATGAATTCACGTGTCATATTATACATTATATATTTTCCTCTGCCAGTTGGCAACCCAATAAAAACAGGGTCAGGACCCAAAGTGGGTTGTGGATCTAAGTTTGGGAAACAGAAGTAGAGTGATCCCACTCTATGCAAGGGTCAAGGGCTCAAAAATGAAGCCATTGTGGAAGTATCATAAGTGTAATACTGCTGATGGACACTAGATGCTGCTACATAAAGCCCAGGCTCCCATAGACTTACATTGAACTTAAAAATAGTCATTCAAATGAGTCATTCTGGTCTCACTGGTTTTATTTAAAGCCTCTAATAAGTGTTGTGGTCCATCTTTAAATTATTGCTCCATTAATAAGATTTTATGGTGAATAGAAGCTTTGATATATTCCGTGTTGGGCTTTGAACGACAGGTGTGACTTGACTGTAGTTGTGGTTAATTAGTTACACTGGCAAAAGAGAAATGCTTGATTAAGTTTACTGTTCTACTGTGTCAATGAGTTAGTGTTTAGCGTTAGCTCAGCTCCTCCCGTTTGTCTAAATAGAGTCACTTCTGACTCCAAGGAGCCAAGATGATGATGATGGCCAAAACTCAAACTACTGGCTTCAAAACGGCAGTTCAGAAACCACTGGATGATGCTGTGGTTGCTCCGTCCACTTCTTATTTAATATCAGCATGGTTAGTGCTGTGTGTATGTCTGATTTAATGAGACACAAATAAAACCAAAGTGCTACTTAACAATATGTCACTACAGCTTTCACTACTGTTGCACAGAGCAGCCATCTTGAATTTTGAAGGTGGGGTCCGATATTCCAATTTACAAACAGAATGCATCGTTAGTGTGTGTGGTTCCTATGTTGAGAGTTCCAGTATTTCCCCTAGCACTTCGTTCTCCTTGCCTTAAGCCCCTCTATTCATTGGATTTTGTGTCACCGATCTTCTCCTCTAGCCTGGAATGCTTCAGCCTGTTTGGAACAACAAGGGGTAGGATGGTCTTATAGATATATAGTTATGGTCAAAGCATTAGTTATTTATTTACCAAGTTGACTTAGAAAGAAGTGCAGCTACTAGCTCAAGCCATCTAGAAAGAAGAAACAAAACATAACCATTTTACATCAATTCATCTGACAAACTTCACAGAATCTACAACAGGGAAACCTGCACTGAAGTGACAGATTAATGAAGACCAGAGATGTGATACTTTGTGGTCTCGGATGAGGCGAATGATGCAAAGAGATAGAGGCATGCTCAACTGGATGATGGTGAGTCAGTCAAATGACTTGAGGATAGGTAGAAGATGGCATCATTCAAGGAGACAGCCGATGGCATGAGTGAGCTGGAAATCCAGTCTTACTTGACTGTCAGAACATAAAGCAATGAGGAGTCAGCACCTCTAACATTTCAATACCCCAAGATCTGCTGACGACATCCAGAAGTATAAAGTGGAAAAAATTAAATGAGGCAAAGGACCTTGTGATAATTTGTCAAGCAGACTACAAATTAAACTAAGAAGTTAAGGTTCATCGTGTGTTGTGTGGAACGTATGCGACAGCCACAGCTCACCCAGAACTGCACTTTCTTTGCCCATATATTTTAGGCATACATAATGCAACAGATAGATTTCACTTTTAATGATTGAAACTTTCAGTATCAACTAAATTTGCTAAGGGTGTCGTAAGTCAACCCTCCTATTCAGCTGAGGGCCACACGATTGCAGCAATAGTTAATATTTTTATTGAACCAAGTATAAAATGTTCTCATTTTGTAGTAACATGTCTGAACGATATAATTAATCCTTCACAAAAGTATCTGGTTTTGAACACTGTCCTCCAGATTGCTTTGGCACATTTTATTCATAAACTCAATAAATACAAAAAGCGTCAAAAATAGGTGTGTTGAGAATTCATGGGAGATTTTGTGTCATTACAATAGAAACTGGAGGACGGGAGAGAGCAGCGTTCAAATCACATCCATTCAATACATGTAAATGAACATACGAATGTAATTTGTGATATCTGTTTTTTTTTTTTAAGCTGAGACGTTTGTGCTTCTATCTTCAGTTGATTGTTAGGTCACTTCAACCTAAAAGAACACTTCATTTAGTTTTCCCTTGGGCTTGGTGTATTCTATGTACGAAGGGAATGTAATTACATTGCACATTTAAGGATGAAGGTTTTATTGCATTCTGTTTTTCATTCATCACTTTTGTCCAACATGGGCACTTTATTTGATACTGGGCTTTGAGCTCATTTATTTTTCTGTGTCCTTGGATTGTTGTGGATATTTTTTTTCCCCAAATATGTGCTTTTCTGTCCAGTCATCTCAGAAGACTCTGTGCTCACTGTCTACTTCTATCATTTTTGATAAAACCATTTATTTTCAATGTTAAAGTTCAAGTTTGCTTCTCTACTTGTCCAAACATAATGTATGTACCAACCAGTGTTGAACTACATCTCTCATTTCATTAGTGTGACGGTAATGCTGCTGTGAGTCAAAAGGCTTATTGGTAGCTAAACTTTAATATTGATCAAGTAGTATGCTAGCATCCACAAAAGCTACGTTCTCATGAGCATTCCTGAACATATAGCTCACACACAGCAGAGATTTCTGAAATAAAATAAGTGACACCACCACCATACGTGGACACACATCCATAGCTGAAGCAGAAGCATTTCCATATCCTGGTGATACACTAATCTTTGTCAAGAATCATACAAGAGGAGAGTAAAGGAATACAAACACACAAGCTGGAGTTTATATGATGAAAAGTTAACAGAGAGAACCTGTAAAACTGAGGGTGTAGAAGAACAGAAGGAAACAACAGGTTTAACTGAAATAACAGGGAAAAACATATGTAGCGTCTTCAGGGAGTCGCTGTTAAATCCACAGAAGAAAGAGCCAATTCTTACAAGTTGTCATATTCTGCCACTTGGACGTGAGCCCCTGGAGTCTGTTTTCAGTACTTCTATTCCATCCATTTTTGACACTCAGATACCAGATACAAGTCAATGGGAGTCCTTAGATTTACGTCAAACACATCCCTTCACTCGACCTGTTTTTCCTAACAAAGGATTGTCACAGGAATTACCCAAATTGGGTTATTTTCAGCCCAAGCAATTTATAACCTCACCAGCGACGCATTTGAGGGTTAGGGTTACATTTGAGCCATGTTTAGGTTGTATTTCAGCCACATGTTAAACACAGAAACTAGAAGATGATGCCTTACACTCCTTCTGTTGTAACCCTCATTCTAGCTGAGGACTCAATCAAAAGAGTGGATGTTATCAGGATAAACAAACGTGCGTACCTCTGTCATGTTCAGTGTGTTAGGTTTGGTTTGCATGATTTTGCATCATAAATCTATAACCATGTCATTACCCTCCCGGCGTAGAATGTGGTGGATATAACAATCAGCGTGTCAGCCTGTGTCCGTCCACCCACAAGTTTCTGGAGCATAACTGGAAATCACTCAGTATTTTTTCACCAAACTTGCTACAGTTTTTTATTATGTGTTTGAGTGGTGCACTATTTAGCAACCTCTGAACCACAAGGGGGGGCTACATTAATTGCAAATATGTGTAATTTTTTTCTGGACCATAACTGGAACCCCATGCAATACTTTTCCACAAAACCTTCTAGAATTGATGAGATATGTGCTGGAGTGGTGGCTTTTGCTACTTTGTCTTCTGTGTTGTCCATCATTTCACTGCTGGAGCATAACTACAAAAACCATTTGATATTTTTCTAGTAAAAACAACTACAACTACTCACGAAGCTGCTCGACTCCTCACTGTCAGTGGGCAAACGCAAACAAAACAAGTTAGCATCACTAACAAGTACCACTTGCTTGGTTTTGGGGGCCTGGGGGGATACGCCGTCCTCTACACTCTAGTTTGTAATCTGTGATCTGCTGCTGATTCAGTACCATCTTTATTAATATAGCCGCCCAAGCACCAGCTCATTTACCCCCAACCGGGTTGAAGAATAATATCTCCTACCCCAACTTGTTTTATCATCACACAAATTACTTTTGTCTTTTCTTATGAAATAGAAAATCCCCCCAAAAAAATCAAACAAAAACAATTTCCTCTGTAATCTTCCTCTTGGGTAAGTCTGCATAAGAGACAACAACAACAACCACATTCTTAATGATGAATAATTGCATCAAAAACTTATATCAGTTTCCTCCCAAATGAGTCAACAAAGCAAATCCCCTGCATAACAAATGGCGAAACGCCAGTAATGGTTAAGCTATTAGAAGCGGATGGGCTAATTACTGTACATCTGCAGAGAGCAGGGGAGGTTGCCGTTATTGCAGCAGATTTCCCACTGCTGTCACTCCAGCTAATGGGAACCTGCGCCACAGGCTCCCAACTTTGGTTCTCATTTAATCTCCTGATTAAGTGCTGCTTGACCTGCACTTGGAAAAGTATGGAAGGAAACTTAACTTTGTGTCATCTTTGTTATTTTTGCTCCTCAGTTTAAACCTTTGTGGGTGGGGTGAGGTGGGGTGGAATAACTCTCATGTCATGCAGTGCAGCAGCCAAATGCTGATCAGTAATCTCTGCAGCTTTCAGCTTTATTCTCTAAATCCTGAACTGATGATTTTATTCAGTGTTTCAAAATAAATGATAAAAACAAAGAGTTCCTAAACAGCAGCTGTCCTGCCAGGGCATCATAACACCTCATTTGCAAGTCATTTACATAGCAGATTTACAACAAGATGTTACCATGAATGAAATGAAAACATGAAGGAACAGGTTTGCACAGCATGTTTCTGGAAAACACACCACGAAAAGTCAGTTTGAAATAAAAGCATCTCAGATAAGGAACAGTGCTTTTTAACTAGATGTCAGTTTGTTTTTATGGTAGAAGGTAAGTCTTCTATCTGTAAGATACTAAACTGCATGGTAGAGACATACTGTAATGTGTGCTTAGCACAGAGCTTAGCAACAGGCCACATGAAACAGCTCAGCTGCTGACACATCTGAATTTTGGTGTTCTTGATTTATCTTGATTTAATCTGTTTTTGGTGAAGGAACCTTTTTTTATAGGTGGGCCAGGCTTAAGAGGATTCAGGAGGATCTAATTACAGAAATGGAAGATTGTATTCAGAATTATGTTTTCATTTGCACATCTTTCGGGTTCAAACCTTGGATCTGAGCAAAAACAATACCAGCTTGGGATGGTAAGATTACCAGTTTGTATCCATGCACATGACGTGAGTGCCCCAACTACCGTCAGCTGTTAATTATAATAATAAGTATAATATAATAATATAATGAGACTGGATTTCATGTGATTGTGTCCTTGTTGTCCTGATGCTGTTCAGACCAACCATTAGCATCCGTCCTGTGCATGCAGACAACTCTAAAGCAAGATGTGAACCCTTTGAGGACTCATTCAGATCAGATCAGTCAGGACGCATTCATTATTAGTCTGAGCAGGAATGTGTCCTGGGACAGACTGAAGGACTGAATACTCAGCTGACGTCTGTGTAAGTCAAACTCAGCACGCCAACAGCGTCGTATGAAAGTGTTTAGACAAAATCTGAAAACTTTGAAAAGCCCACAGAGACATATTACGAGTGCATCATATGTGTAGAGCTGCCTGAGAGCACTGGAACGACGCTCCACCACCTTGAAGATTCAATGCTCACTACACAATAGTATGTGGACACTTGAGGTCCGACATCTCAGGACACATGCTAATGCGAGGTCTGAACAGGGTCTGTGTTAGCAGCTGTTGTGCAGTTAAATTCTGCGCTTTATCATGATACTACTGACTACATTCACCGCAGACAAGCTGTGAATTCCCGTGTCCAGCGGTGTTATCAGGCTCCTGGTTATATGTCAGGTGTGTCTGAAACTTTGCTAAAGCGCTTGCTTGTGTGAATGGAGGCCGTTGTATGAGTGTTTATGTAGCCTGAGTTGACCCATTCTGTGGACTGACAAATGGAACTGATGGAACAAAACAGCCATAACCTCAGAGAAAGGATGCTGACAAGAGACACAAAGGAGAAAATAATTCAACTCCTATAGCACAGCATCTTGTACAAAGTAATTTACTTTCAGACAAGTAAACTGGCGACACTTTATGAGCAGGCGCATAGTCTTTACAGCAACATGTTGCAAAGTTGTAGTAACACAATCTGCTGCTGAAGTGCTGCGCCACTGTATGACTGCCCGAGGGTGCCTTAAATAACCTGAACACCCCTGTGCAATATATCACATTATCATAGTAGTCAAACAAATGGCTCATTCATTCCACTAAATGTCAGGAGTCATTATCATGTGAATGCACTTAGGCGATAGAAAAAGTTAGACAGGAAGTTGCATAATGAAACTCGTGTACTTTCCTCTGACAAAGGAGCAATGAATGATTCAAGAAACGCTCTACGGTACATAGTTCCAGTCCAGAACTTTAGTGCCGTATAGAGAGCAGCTACTCCATCAGCTCATTAGTTTAGTGTCTATCGATAAAAGCACCAAGCCTATTTAAAATGCTTATAAGAAGGCCACTGTGTGTAAGATCAGACTTAACAAAAAGGAATAATGAAAGGCAAGGTTATACCGAGTCAGCCTTCACCATTTGTGACAATCAACTCTCTCACTCCTCTTGTCAAAACATTGATTAGTCTGTCAATGAAGATGAGAGTAGAGATTCACAGTCAGCACTTTGGAAGACTCGTTTTTTACAACTGACAAACCACTGCCGGGAAAACATTCAAGTGAAATCACACTGCTGCAGAGGTCGGAAGTAAGGAAACACAAATACTTCACATTACTGTACTTCAGCCTTCGGGTTCTCAGGTATCTGTCCTTTTCTGACAATGTTTAACACAAATATCTGTACTTTCTACTCCTCACATTTTCAAAACAGTGTTGTTATTTTACTTTTACTGCATTTGAAGGGAATTGTCCATTACTTTTTGTTCACAACACTGGGACCGATTTCAGCTTAAATGGATGAAACAGGAAGACATAGAAAGATGATCCCTTAGTGTATCCATCGGTGAATATCACACAACAAATGTAACACGATGAAAATGTATCTGTAGGAAGGAGTCTGGGTCAGAATGAAGAATGAGGCAAGAAGCGAGGATTGCAGTTAGAGTCGACTCCAGCGGAGCAGTGCCAAGACTCCATGTTCCGTAGAAAAGAAAAACGACGCAGTTGGAATCATTTTTATATGAGGTTTACACCCTAAAGATATGACAAGATGGAAAAAATGCAAAAGACAAACCAAAACAAGAAGGAAGTGAAAGACTAAACAAGAACAAAAATGATGCAAAAGGAATGAGACGAAAATGACGTAAAAGATATAACAAAATAGGAAAACATAAAAGATGGAAGAAGGCAACAACATCGTAACAAGATGAAAATGGCATTAAAGACTAAACCAGACATAAAAGACAAAGATGGAAATGACATAAACACACCTGTACAATCTGATTTTAATTATATATATTTTATTTTCTTTATTTTGATTTATTCAAAAGTCTAAATCTTACGAAGGAGGATTAGGGCCACACTGACGACTGATTTTATGACTTAATATTATGACTTTATTTTTGATTTTCAGTGTTTTTTATCTTATCTTTTTATTTTTATCTTTTTTCAGTGTGGCCCTAATCATCCTTCATAAAATCTAAATAAAAAGAATGAGTGCAATGTAAGTTCTTATCCAACATGATGAAAACAGACATGTTGGCTGTGGAGAAAGTCAGGCTTCATTACTTTCAGTCTGTAGTTTTTGGTTTGAAGTTAGAATGGTTTAATAGTCTTCACATTATATGAATATGACGTGAGGTTGAGTTCACTTTGCACACAAACCACTAGAAATGTCCTTTACTATAGACTTTACACTTTGAGGACGTTTCAGAGCCTAGACTTACTCACTTTTACTACAGTAAAGAAGTTGAATCCGTTCATCTACTTTTACCACAGTCTGTTTGTTTTTTTATGTTTCAAGTATCTGTACTTCTACCGGAGTAAAGAAAGTGTAGACCTTTGCCACCGCTGGCTGTTGGTGACACGTTCAAACTTCTGAATTTTGTAAGGAAATAAAAAAAATGTGAGTCAGTCTTTAAAAGTACAATGCATCAAGTCGTAAATGTCTTTCTACTGTCAGGCAAGCGCACAGACTCAAGGCTAAAGCTGTAATTTAAGACTAATGTAGATTACAGCACTGTAATTGGCCTATTCAGGAAACTGTGGGATCTGCAGTTTGCTGTGACCGTTTCACTGAGGAAGGCCGCCCTGACACATGTTGAACAGCAGGACATTAGAAGACTTTTTTTTTTGTGTGTCTCTTTCCAAGTTTAGAGTCAATTTAGAAAGGATTAAAACTTTTTTGTGACCAAGTGCAAAAAGGACACATGCTCTGTTCTTGTAATAGGGCCCATTGTTCTCAGCCGTTGGCCACTTTGTGTTGATAACACAGAGCAAAGGCATCAAGACGTCGACACAGAGGGAGATGTGATGTGACGCACTGATCAGTCGAGCTGACTCACACTCCTTCAATCACTGTCTCAGTGCAGCCTCATTGTCTACGCATCACTGACTCTGGATCTGTGTGCACCACCAAGCACTCACATTTTACATCCTCTGGAAACCTACATACACAATAGCCCCATAACTATGTAATATACAGTCTTATGTACATGATATATATCAATCCAAATCCAAAATATTGTCATTGAAGTTTTTGTAAACCATGAATATGTGTGGTTAGACTGGACATTTATTATCCATTTACCTCCTTGGACCAATCATTAAAAAATACTCGTCAGTTATTCCACCACATTGACTAGCTTCCGTTAGCTGCTAGCTAACTCTCTATATCCGCTTGCTCTCCCATCATGCCTTTCTGTCCCTGGCTGCACATCTACAGTGATTTAGAATGAAATAGCTGTAAAACAGTCACAACATACCATTTTATTTAGATTTTATGGTTGAGTTCATGGCTGTGTTCGTGCTAGCACCGCTCTCTCTCCTCATGTCCCATGTTCCTGGTGTCCTGAAACAGACTGATATGCAACTGACTTATAGGTGAATTATTAGACTATTTGGAGTTAACTTTGGGATTTTGCTAACACGTTTAGCCCTGGTGATGGTATAGCAAACGTTGCTAGGAAACAAGATGTCAATCAAAACATGATCTGCCACTCCTACGCAGTCTGAGACATGGTCTTAACAGCAGAATGAGCTGTTTTTTGAATGAGATTTTACAGGTTTGTTTTCACTCAGATTTTGTGCATGCTTCAGGAGACACTCAGTTTTCATACTCGTTGATGTTTCAGTATTAAGTTTCCAAACTATGGCTTTGGGTGCACCCTGAAAAACTGACTAGAAATACATTGATCATAGCGCATAGCAAATGTATGCAAAACAATTAGCCTACACTTTTTAAAAAGAGGAGATATGGAGTCAGCTCAAAATCTTCAAATAATTATCTTTATTTCAGTCAGGACCACTTTTCATCAAAGAAAATGATTTAATCTGCAGTAATTATATTGGGACCTTCTTGCCCTTTCTTGTATATTGTACAAACCTAAGGCAGGGAGAGCAGCGTCAAGATCTCCATAGGGAACAGAATACAGCAGGCATCAATGACATGACATTAAGTCAGACATAGCATCAAAAAGAGGTTCTGAGGTGGAGGAGGGTTGCAAAGCAGCCTGCAAAGGAAGCAGCAAGATTAGCCACTATTAGGGTAAGCAGTTGAAATATGGCCCTTGAATGAGATTTTCCAAAGGGTTGGGTTTGATGTGGGCTGGCAGTGAGATCAGCTACTACCTATAATGTATGAGAATTGTGGGATGAGTTTGACTTTGTGGCCTGTATAAAAGTTACACTCAATATTCATGCATCAAAGAAGTATCACCTAACATACTCTACAACAATGAAATTAAGTATAATATAAAAGTAAAAATAAAAAAAAACGGACGACTTGTCTAAATATTAGTGAAGCCAGTAGACAATGCAAAGCTGACAGATGTGATAACACAAGCACGGCTCATCATACCCACCCACATGCAGAGGACACTGCAGCACACCCGATGTGTGGATTCGGAGTCTGTCAACTCACTCCTGCTAGCTATATCAGCACTAGTCAGGTTGACTGTTCATGGCAGCTCAAAACAACCCTCAGGCCACCAGGAAATATTCCAGTGATCCAGGCGGACTTGATGTTTGCATCCATCCATCCTCCAAACCACTTAATCCATTCTAAGGGGAAGATTTTATTTGCTTTCTTTAGAAGGTGAGTCAATACAGTACATTTAAAGGTATATAGCATCAAATCATAGCAAAAATGTAACCTCAAGACACTTTGCATAGCAAGGTCAAGGCCTTACAGAGTTAAAGAGTTGTGGGACAATAAAGACAATACAACGCCGCAAAAAAAGAACATGCCTATGGTAACTTTTAATGCATTGTCTTACCTCTTTAGCCCTAAATCATGACATCCAGTACATTCTCTTACACAGGTTTTTCGTGAGTTATGATTCATATGTTTGTAATGCGTGATACTTCTTTTTTAAATGTTTCATTCTCCTAGAAAAAGTACGTTTCAGAAAAATGTCAAAAGCATTGTACAACATGTAACCCACAGCCACCCACGACTGTTGTCTGTCTGACTGTTTGTTTGTTTGTTTGTGATCATGTTTGCACCATAACTCGATAATACAGTTAAGATGATCAAACTCAACAGGAATGTCAAAAGGTCAAAGTCACAGGATCAATTACTTATACTTATCAAGATAAAACAACAACTACTACTACTACTACTACTATAATAAAAAAAGAATTGGACTCATGAACACAACCACGAGACGGCAGAATATATGTAACAGGCTCTTTAATGACAAAACCAGGTAAAACAGGAGAATAGATGCAGAACAGAATGTGAAGGACAGAGCAGTTGAATATCAGACCGGGTCAAGACCGAGGAGGTGATCTCTTGCAGTTAAGTGTAAGGTTCAAGTCAGAAAAGTATTATGAGCTTAGTGACAATGGGCAGATGGGTATAAAAAAGATGATGCAGTCTGAGGTTGAATTAGTTGTGGGTTTGGGCTGGTAATATGCAGGGTATGATAGATACGGTGAAATCAAACAGTAAAGCCGGACTGGAGAGCGGCGCTATGCCGTGGATGATTGACCGTTCTGAGACAGGCACAGCGGAGCGCAGAGATGAGAAGTTGCTCTGGGGTGATGGAAAGGTGAGGGAATGAGACACAACCTGATGAAGCTGGAGAGGAGGGAGTGTGACTCTGATGAAGGGGGGAGATTGTGGATTGAAGAAGGGTGACTAAGAAACAGGAAACGCCGATCAGCAGACGTGGGCCAGGTTGGTACACAGGAATCCATTCACAGGAAAAAAACAACACAAGGGGCTTGAGGCTGAAGCAGGTCAGTGGCAGGAACAGGTCTTACTCGGACAGGCGGTCAGGCTGAAGGTCTGACCACCACTAGATGCTGCTCCAAAAAGCCCTGGTTCCCATAGACTTACATTGAACTTCTCTCTAAAAATTTCTAAGCCAGTAATCACTCCAGTCTCAGTCGTTTGATTTAGACCCTCTAATAAGTGATCTGGTCCATCTTTAAATGTAATGTTAATCAACAAGAGGCAGGAGAGATTGACAGGTTGGTATGACGGCCTTCAGAGTTTCAGTTTATTTAATAAAACACATTTTTCCTGACAACTCCACTGTAGTTGTGGTTAATAGGTTCCACTAACAAGACTGTAAAACCGTTTTACCGAGTCAGTAAGCTAGCACTTAGCATTAGCTCACCTCTGACTCCTCAGGCTCCAGTAGTTTCACCCATTTCATCCAAATACTATGGTCACATCCGGCTCCAAAAAGCCAACATGGCGACGGCCAAATTGCAAACTACCGGCTTCAAAATGGCAGTTTAAAAAAAAATGACTGATGTCACGGTTCCTCCGTCCACTGACTATGTATAGTATATGTTTGAGACCAAATAAATGGACTTAAGCAGAGGTAATGGCTGTTATTTTTTTTCTCTCCTGCCTCTTGTTGAATATTTTTTGAAATGCTTTAAATGCAAATGTATTTGGCGACCTGAATAAAGTATCCTGTGTCTCCTGGGCCGTGACCCAGTCTTTGCAATGTCTTATTGTACTGATATTATTTATTTTATATTTTATGTTTCTGTTTATTGTCCCAATAACAAAGTGTCTCACAATGTGAAACAATGTATTGCCATACAGCAAGATAAACTTAAATAAACTAACACAAAGGGGAACCATATGCTCTGGGTGCATCATGCATGTATATGTTGGAATGCGCTGTTGCCTTTGTGTTTGTTTGAGACTCGTGCGGTCTGTGTGCAGTGACAGAAGCCATAACCCTGAGCCCCAGACCAGTACCAGCTGTCCCGGGCAGAGCCAGGGGGGAGGCAGGTGCCAGCTGGAGTGGGGCGATGGGCTAACACACCCTTCAAAGCTGGAGCGATGATACAGCCTTGCAGAGCCTCGAACACTTTGTCTCCACTATCCTCATTATTCCAACTATCAGCTGTACAGATGGGAGGGGACGCAGCGAGTATCGCTCACTCCAAAAGCAAAGGAGTGTGAATTTCCACATGACGTAGTTTGTCTTTCAAAGTCTTTAGTTTCTGTAGCCACTTTTCTGCATCTTGTATACTTCTATCACAAAGGTCTGGGTTGTAGCACGAAGGCTAAACGATAGGGTTTAACGATTCACAATGTGAATCAGAATCGATAGGTGGACTCCTGAATCAACTTAATGTATCACTAACGTCACATAGGTGACAAGATGCTACAGCAGCACAAGCAAGACCACACAAGACAAAGACATAGATTTGAAAGTCTTTTTTCATCCGAAAACAGCCACAACTCGGTGACATCCATGATCATCACAGCATCTACAGCTCATTTTATTGCTAAGGATGAAAGAATCTTACAGAAGAGTTGAGCGTGAGAGCTTTCATAACTTCGTAAATAATTTAGAGCCCGGGTACACGACACCAAGTTGACAGCATTTCTCCAACAAATACATGTCAGAGTTGTACGTCACACTAAAGAATGGTGTTTAAAGAGTTCAAATGCAGAGCAAGTGTTAATAACAACTCACACCTGGAAGTCCCACGTGACAACCACAACCACTACATCTGTCTTAACATCTTTATGAAATATATATATTTGAAAGTAACGAAGCCACCTCCTATAGAATTGGCGTATTTGAATTTATAATGGAAAATTAATATCTGTATTAAGCAAATGTCAGTAAGAAGTGCAGGAATTGCAGCACACCAAACCAAATTGAATGTATCATAGTCCCATGTATCTAGATGTGTATTGAATTGAGAGACACACTGCCCAAAGTAAATGGTTCAAAGAGATGGAAAATCCTCACTTTCTGAAAGTCTAGTTCTTGGAAAGCAAAGTTACTAAAGACCAAAGATGGTGTCCCACTTGTAAAGAAAGGTGTATTTCCAATCATGTGATCTACACGTATCAAATGGTCTTAAGCCAAGAACCTTTTCCATTGAGCTGGAACATCTAGTCCTGATACTCACTCCTTAAATTGTTTATTATGTCAGAGGATGAAAGAGATACTGAGTTCACCTGAGGGTATAAAACCAATCATACTGTCTTGGTGGATCAAAATATCCTGCTGCCTTCAGCTGCTAAAGGCATGTTTGCCGTCAGTCTAGAGAGGTACTAATTTGATATACTTATTGTATATATTGATATACGTCGAGTATGTATGTTTTAGTCAATGGATTCTGTAATCATAAAAAACAAACAAAAAAAGAAATTAAAATACAAGGTGTTTTTCTTTTTCATTTGAGTGGAATTCATATGAAAGTGTTTCAAAGCCTTTCTTTGAAAAGTCCATAGACACATTTCAACGCCTCATAGGAGTAGAGCTGTCTGAGCGCCCTGGAATGATGATCCTCTAAATGTACCTCCTGTGAGTAAATACAATATGTGCAGTTCACACAATCATAATCCAGAAAATATATTTTGAAGAGCTTCAATTAATCATCACTAAAACATGTCATACAAAACAATCAATGAACAAACAAGAACAGTAAAAGTAATTGACATAGTGTGAATATATTGTTAAAGACAGTTAACATCAGATCTGGAGTTGGTCCTCAGGCGCCTTCAATGGCAGCTACTGCTCCTTGTGTGCACTTGGATGAGTTCAATGCAGAGGTTGAGTTTCCCTATGAGGATAATTAAAATGGACTTTAACTTTTTATAACACGGGCAACTAGTAAGACAGTTAAACAACTACTTGGCAAGTCAAGTCAAGTCAACTTTATTGTCAATTCTGCAGCATGTACAGGACAAAGATTGAATTGAAATTACGTTTCTCTCCAACCTGAGTACGAAGTACAAAAAGATAAACTAGATAAAAGATAAAATCTGAGGTAACATACTGAAGTGGACTTGCTGAAACAGAAGTGAATGGAGTTCAGATGTGGTCAGATGCTGTGACTCAACGGTAATCAGACATGGAGCACGTACAGCAATAGTGATAAACATCAGCCACTGCCACCAACTGTCATGTCATTTACCAGCAGGTCAGTGGCGATGAAGCATCAGCACATCCCTAGTACTACACTAGAAGATACTTCTGCCTTGGCTTCACTTTCAAGGCGTCAATAATTCCCATAATTATCCATAATTCCCATAGAGAGTTTCCAATTTGGAATATTTCCAAAATTCCCCAACTTAACTTCCCATGGAAAGTTTCCAGAAAGTTTCCAGAAATTTTCCACCCCTTTGCAACCCTACTTATTTGTAAGCTTTGTCTTATGTTTGTCATGTGTGACTTTCACCAATGGATTCACCACGGGATGGTCTTAACTGTGTTATTGTCTCATTCATTTAAGTGAAATCAGTCATGATGTACAAGTACAGTAGTGAAGTATTGGTACTTTGTTACTCTGGTCTGGAAGGAGGACATGTTCATTTTGGTGCAGATGTGGCGTCACAGGAGACAGAACAGGGTTGTTGACTTTGTCGGTCACATGGGTCCTGAGAGGCAGAGGTGAACATTCTGGTGTGTGACTCAAGCCTCGCATCAAAGGGACTGACTGTGCAGACAGAAGGCAGGAAGTGAGATGCTCATTAAATTGCGAGCAGAATTGGAAGAAGCAGCAGAGGAGTCTGAGCGGCAGAAAGGCAGCACATGTCTGCCCGGTCACCCGGCCTTGACGCCTCAACAGCTGTTGACTCTGTCACACAATACCAATCGATTAGCCGGCGCAGACACAGTGCTGCGGCTGCCAAAGGTCGCTGTATGTGTTCTCTCTCTTCTCTTGCACAGAAAATTGGATTTGCATTTTGGGGAGACAAGGGTTTCCTGTGTGTGTGAGGTGTGTATAATGTATTAGATCAGACTGCAAGGTCTGTTGCCAGAGTAACCGCCCTGTTGCACAGCAGCGTCCCACTGAAACGTTCGAGAAAGACACCGTATGCCTCTTTCCTATGAATTCACTTCTCAGCCGACTGTAAAAGCACTTTAATGTCATTCCATTAAAGTGAACTAAACCAACAGACTGTCACACAGACTTGCATTATCTGTATGATAATTTAAAACTGGGGGAGCACTGAAACATGTCAGTTCACACGGACTTCTCTAGAATACAAAACTATGGATTAATTTTCTCAGGACAGATTTTTTTTTTTTTTAAGGTAAATCATTTCTTCTCCTGCTTTCCTTCCCACAGAGAAAAAGAAGTGAAGCAAAAAAAAAGAAAAACCCTCCTCCCTCATCAAGAAACCTGATCAAAACCTGTGAAATGAGATTACGCCTGAGATAAGAAGATCTGTGCAATTACACACAAGGATATGCAGTCTTTTTTAGGCTGTTGACCAAATCCCTTATGTGTGTCTTAGCGGTTGCTTAGTGAACATAATATGATTACTGTGCACATATGTGATGTTTGATATATTTCTGTGGATTAAGAATGCTAAATCAAGTCCAAATAAGATACACTGCTGCAGAGAATAAGTAGCAAGAATAAGAATTAGGATTTGACAGTGTAGTCAGAGGGTTAGAGGGACTTTTTGTATTAAATAAGGATATTTTAGTGGAAAATAAATAGGTTCACCTCTGTCTTTTTTACTTTTTATTTCAACCTTAGCTGCTGCTTTTTTATCATCTAAAAGTTCATTGTTGAGATGTTCTGATTTAGCTGCAGCAGTCGAACAATCCTTGAAACACAGGTAATCACATCGGTAGGTGTAAACAAACTCAGATTTAACGTCCACCAGGCAACACATTCTAGGCTTAGGGTTACATCTGCGCCATCTTTAAACTGATGTAGTTTAGGGTTGTGTTTCAGACCTAACCCTTTCAAATGCACTCCTTCTGTTAGAAGCCTAACCCTAGCTTAGGGTTTAATTAAAAGGTTAATTCTATTATGATATACCTTCGCTCTGCAGCTCTCTCCTCTTGGTCCAAATCAAAAGAGTAATAATAGATGAATGTGACATTGTTTCACGCTGCTTTGGAAAAGTGAAGCAGTAGAGTCATCGTCTGACTGAATCTGAAAAGCAATTAGTAATTACAGCTGTCCGTCACGTATTTATCCCCCGACCTGTCTGAAAACACCTATGAGCGATAAAAACCTGCTGGGTTGATTTTCTACAACCAAAAGAAGTGGGTAGAATTCTTGTTTCCTTTCAGACCACTTGAATTACATAATGCTGAAAGGTAATTAGGACATTTTTGCCCAGTGACACCAAAAAAATATCAAGCACTGAAGTTTTAAGCTTATTAGTTGTGAAGACCTATCGTCACACTTTGTTAGTTCTGTACCAGCACTTCAGATCTTTTTTTTTTTCTTAAAACCAATCACACTCATCTTGGCGACGCTGTCTTTGCTGTAGTCTCAGGTAGAAGTTGAATTAATGGCGTTAATGGGAATTAACACTTGCACATGGGGAAGCAAGCCCAGGTATTAAAATGACAAAATCTCCACCAAAGAAACCCACAGACCACAAAGAACCAAGCAGAACTGCCTTACTGCACGATGCAAAGCTTCTTCACTTGGTGACTTTAACTGCCTTTGCACTCTGGACATTAGTGACCTCAGGACAAGGGACCAGGTGAGAATGTGGACTATGAAATCCAGATACAGAAGCCACAGTACATTGCAACGAACCAGAAGACAACGGTGGTTTTGGTGCAACAGGTATTGGGCGACTCCTTCTAGTTGGAGGTTCCAGGTCATCTTTGATATGTTCCAGTAAATTAATAATAATGGGCCTTGGCAATTCTGATTCTGATAACATTGTCCTCTGGCCTTGCAAATAGATTAAGACGCGTGGAGAAATTTCTCTCCCCTCTACAAAGCACTCTGTTCTTGGCAGTGCCTCATTGTAGCTCCATGTCCGGGAAAAAAATGTTCTTTAAATAATGGCTTTAGTACATGAGGTTGCATGATTCATTTAAATTGTCTCCTCCCCAAAGTTTGCAAAACGGCAACTACAAATACCTAAGAAATAAGCCCAGCTGCAAAAAAAACTGCATTGTGCAGTAGTTTAATGCTAAAAGAGCTGACTTCGAATGTTATATTATCATACCAACGGCAACACGTTTTGAGTCCGGCAGAGGAAGACTTTCTGACTTCAAGCTAGGAGGCATTTCTATGCAAAGACATCGGAAGGAGGGAAAGCGCACAGTGCAAGAAACAGTTTTACCATTTGTGATGTCAGAATTGATGTCAAAGGTTAACTTCTATTTTTTTCCCCAATAAAGGACCTTATCATGTTACTCTGTCTAACAGCGCTAACTGACAAAAACGAGGAAAACAGACCATAATCTGTGGCTTGTGTGTGGTTTAATAATATCATGGGCCAAGAAATGAGAAGAGAAAATGTTTTTTAGAAAGTTCAGTAACCACTGTACATATCAAGTGATGAGGAGAATGTCACTTATTCAGTCCAGAGTTACCATCCTGAGCCTGACAGAAGAGTTTGAAGTGTTTACACATTTAATGGCTTTTTAAAAATACTTCCAGAATTTTGACAGCAAAATATCTTGTAGCTGTTAAAATTCTTCCTTAAATTAAGAGCTTTGAGTCAAGAACTAAACATTCTTGTGCAACAGATGCATTTAGACACGTGTCTGTAGTCTGACTATTAGTTAGATCTCAGCCTTAATCAAGGTCTGTCTTTGTGAAAGACAGATTGTTAGACTCAGAAACATTTCATTTAATCAACTTTTTTACACTAATTTCTATGAAGAACGAAACAAACATGAGGGCTGTATGCCTTGCTCTTGGGGTTGTGTTTATTTTTCATCCACAGTGATAGGCAGTATTTCTGTGTCCTCAGAACCCATTCATCTAATACATTCCCCTTGCTTTTCTTCTCTCCTTTCAGAGTTGCTCCAGACAGCAGACGAAAACCAACAGAGCTCCAGATAAGAGGCGCAAAGAGACACAGAGCGAGCCTAAGGACAGCAGCAGAGCTCTTTGACTGCCGACAGTCACCCTCTGACCAAAGGAGCCATTTTTTCGATGAAAAACTCTGAACCTTAATTGAGGCTGAAAATGTGATTGTGTCTACAGTGTGGTGAGAGACAGAGGGAGGAGAGAGGAGGGAAATGAAAAGAACAGACTGTGTGATTGGGCTTTCCTTTTTTTATGAGGAAAAATGTGCCATAATCACGATGGGTATATGCAAAAGCCTTAACATAATATGTGGGAAATGTAATTTCCTCTGCTATTTCAATCTGTATGTCTCGGCAAATTTCCTTCTGCGCTGAATATTTCATGTCACCAGCAAACCACTTCGAAAAATCAAAAAGAGCTAAGAGGTGTAGCATATTTGCTTCTTTTCAAATCTGACTTAGGCAGTTAAAGGAAAATTATAGGTAATTTCATATTTAAGAGTGCTGGAAAGTTCATAACAGTCGAGCTAGCGTGTAAGTACTGACAGTCATTTCAGCTGAAACCGCAATTCCATCAGCTGTGGCTTAACGCCCCCAAAACCAATTCCAATGAAAAACACTGCTTTCACATAAGACACGACTGTGCACTTCTTCAGAGTCTCTACTTCACACTGAGGCAGTGGAATTGTACCCATGATATCACAGTGATGGTGTGTATAAAAAAAGTTGAATAACACTAAGGTTAGAATGACACGCTCACATTTTGAGGCCCAGTTGTGGTGGACTGGATTAGAATTCAAGACTCTGGAAATCACTTCAAGCTGGTCTTGAGGCTCGGTGATGATATGATGGAGCTCCGGTTCATTTGAGAGAGCACGCAAAGGGATGTAACCATAGTAACAGTGGTAGAGGCTCATCAATGCCAAAATTAAGTTTAAAGCCAAAAACCAATATTAAAGTATGTCATGGTGGTTTCGGTCAGCATGACATGTTTGATACAGTTAATAAATGTCCATGTAAAAGTACTGATTGAACTCATGATGAGCAGTTTAAAGTAGCCCAGAGCAGGTCATGTGTGGTGGGGGGAGATAACTGCTTTCATAATTCATCATGCATGTATGATGATCGCATGTGCAAAATACAGAAAAAAACATCCAAACACTGGTAACACTATTTAAAATAAACAGTACTCAAAAAGTGAAATCCAACTACGTATCTGTGACAGTTTGACCTCATCTCGTTTACTTGAATGAAAGAAAATGTTGTTTACCAATCACTTCCAAAACAACATACAGTATATGCAAAAAAATTGCAAAAATATAAGAAATAAATTATATATTAAACTATATCACAAAGTTTAAGGGTTTAGATGTTCTGTAACTCTTTCCTTCTTCACAGACCTTGTGACTATCCACACACTCTCTTTTTTTCTTTTGCTTTTTTCTGTACTGAGGTCTGTGGAATCTTCTAGGAGAATTGATTGGTCAGTGGTGGTGCTTTTAGATGGTTTGATCTGCTATCTGGAACCTAACCTGCTCTTGAGCAGGTTAGGTTTGCAGGGTAGGTTACCATGGAGATTTACCAATCCCGAGCTGAACCAGAGGTTTCCTTGTTAACCCAATGGTCCTGCCTCGTGATACAGGCCCTTGGTTTAAAGGTAAAAACATACAAGCGTTGGGTTTTATGGACTGAACATAAAACTTTTGCAAGCTAATGGAATATGAACAACAAGCAACTTAAAGATGCTCCGCAGCCAAAATGCTTTCAGTGGCAGATCAAGGGATGAATGAGGCCAGTACAGATAGTGATATTAGAGGCCCAAAAAAAACAAAACTAATGATATGTCGACCAATTTTAATTATGCAACTCATACTGTGAAGAAAGTAAACATTTTTAATGATGTTCATTTAATTTGGACAGGATATGTGGACAAACTTTTGAATGGTGACTCATTTCACTTTGGACCATTTCCAGTTTTAATTAGTTAATTCATTTGCTAAAAATATATCTTTAATGTATAGATTTAACATTTGGCAGCTGAGACAGACGTAAACGGGCAGATTCCAGGAAAGTAACGTAAAAGAAATGTATGTAACACTTCATTACAACATAACTCTCAACAGTCCAAAATAATCAGAGGATCAAAGTTTCCTTTAATGTTGTGGCTTGTGACTAATTATTCGGTAAATGAATAAGATATAGAGCCACAGTGGTGGCTGTGCTAATGAGTTAGCTGTAGCCTACACTGGCCTGATGGTAACCATAGGGAGGCACAGAGGGGGAGGGCTGCCTGTCAGAGAGCCATGCAGTGCAGTGCTTCCACTGTGGCCCCATACAGCTGTGATGAAGTGGTTCCATCCATCTTGTTGGCTCCCAGTAAAGAACAGCCTCATTTGGCCGCTGTGCTGATGACAGATGGGAGATGCCGCAAGCTTTTCTGTGTGAAAGGCCGGGACCCCTGGCTCTGTGATCTGCAGCCTGAACTCCAAGTGTCGCAAGGGTCAGTGATACCGAATCAGGAGACCCGCTGACACATAGACATGATATCATCATGTCAGCCAGAACGCTGTGCTACTCTCTGAGATAATTTAGCACATTGATTTCTACTGTGGGCATTTTTTTCCCTTGCTTTGCCTACGACTTTTCTAGTGACCTACAGGAATAGTTTAGTGTTATAGTCTCCATTGTGAAAGATGTTTTTGGATTTTGATTGGTGTCTAATCACATGAAATTGAGAATTGTTGTGAGCCACTCATATCTACAGTGGGAGCAGGTTCACCATGTCCACCGTGTTTCTACAGTATGGCATCCAGGTGGCATCCAGCATTACTCTTATCTAGGTTTGAGTGTGGACCAGTGTTAACATTCCCTTAACTTAAGAGCCTGGAATGGACAAAAGAAACAAGAAACGTCTGCAGTGGACAGTAATACTGCAGTCAATTGTTGGAGTCATAAATATGAAATAGCTCTGTTCTACCACCTGCCCTCTGTGATAGATGACATGCTTTATTTCAGGGTTAAATAATGGCACATATGACACAACCACCGCTAACCTTAGTAAGTCATGTTACGTGGTACATTTAAATACTCTCCTCCCCAAAATTTGCTCTCTGAAAGTGAAACTTGTACAAATGCATATGCAATAAAGCCAGCCACAAAAATAATGCCTTTCCATGCCTTTCCAGTGCTAACTTTTCAATATGCGTCTTTAGTAAATGCCAGCAGTAGTTTTTAAAGCCAAGAGGAGGGTTGTAAATCTGGACCTAAGATTCAAAACTGTAATTCTACTATTAACAGAGAGCATTTTACCAAAACGTGGTGATGATATAATGTCAACATCAGTTTACATGTACGCTATATATCACCTTTCTGACAGGAACTGAAGCCTTGAAGCTCTCTTCAAAGTCATCAGACTGCCTTGACAAAAGCAGTCATTTTACCTCCCAGAACGCAGGAGTTGCTGGTCTACTGCTTCCTCGATCTGGGAGTTTGTTTGTGCTGCTGTGTGACTTTGACGCTGTAACATGTTTGTTCAGATCCAAACTAACAAACAAACTAACTGATCAAGGTAGTCCAACAACTCCCAAGATCTGCATGGTTTAATGAGTGTTAATTCATGTTTTTCTCTAAGGAGTCTTGTGACTTTGAGAACAATATAGCTTAGCTTAGCTCAGTTTTTAGCAATACATGACTTAATTTAGAATGTTACAATGGATATGATGCATTCTGAAGAAGGTAAGTTCATCTGTGTAGTTTTGTACTGCTTCATCAAGGCATAGTATGTGAAATGCTAATAGTTGTTAGTGTATTAGCTCACTACTGGTATTAGCGCATATTGTGCAAATGTCCTGCACGGTCTCAAAAGTAAAAACTAATGTGGCACCTGGTCAGTGTCAGCTAATAAACTGATCTCAACTGTGTATTTTAACAAGTAGAAGTTCCTGCTGATCCAGTTTAACCATGCATGGGTTACTTGTCAACACAGTGCTACTTCTTCTCATGTTCAGTGACTCACTAATAAGACAGGATGGTCCAGGGTTAGCTGTATCATGCTAACTGCTGTAGATATCTCTGCTATACAACACATTGCCATAACTTCAAAACTGCAATTTCTTTTCACTCTGATTGTGATTTCTGAATGTTTCCAAGTAGAAATATCAGAAATTATAGCTTTAACATCTTTAAGAATAACAGTTATCTACAATGTTTGAAATTGTGTGCCCAAAATCTATTAGAAAATGTGTGAAAAGAAGTGATGGCTTCAGCTTATAGTTCACCTCACAGTGAAAAGAATGATTTTCTAAATTAAACATGAGAAGAAGCTGGTTGATGAAGCATCAGAGGAGAGGAGAGCAGCTCTTCAGAGCACCAGTCTTCAATCAATAATAGAGTCTTCTAAGTTTCGGTACAACCTTTTAATACTGCATGCTACTGTACATTACATGACACTGCAAAAGCTCTAAGTGAATTACGCTTCTCCTCTTCCCACCCTACTCTTCTCTCTGCAACATTACCCTTAATGTCGCAGCAAAAATCTGAGCGAGACACTAATTAAAAAACAAGGATGGGTAATGGCTTCGTCTCATAGTCAAGACATTCATAGCCGTCACAAACCTCATCTCTGTAATTACATCTCCCAGTTCCACAACACTGAGCATGTGGCACTGATTGGTTTCTGTTTAATTGTGTTACCCTTCTTTTGGTCTCTTTGCTTTACCAGAAGAGATAATGAATGGCTAGTGCTGACCATCTGTACTGAGCACAGATACCAGACACAGATACCTGCATCGCAAAGTAGCAAGAGAAATGAGAGATACTGATAACAAGCTGTAGGTGAATAATAGTTTTTAAATGCAGTGCACTATGGATGCATTACACTGTGCATCATTTTTTACTCTTGAAATTACATTACAGCCCTGGAGTCGATATGAAGGACTTGATGAATGCCATCACAGGCTTCGGAAAACACACAGACACACAACAATCTATATGCCCATCCAATAACGAGGTGTAATTCATCTTCTGATGGATATTGATAATTTACATTCATTTGTGGTTTAGCTCATCAAAAAAATATGTAAATGTATTGAGTGACTTGACTTATACATAACGAGCTGGTGTGAAGTGCTCGTGTTGGTGAAACAGTCTGAAACATATTGTGATGTATATTATATATCATCTTAAATGATTAAAATGGAAATACAGACATTTCACTTTCTCTATTTCCATCCTTTGTCTGTCTTGCCTGAATACACATTATACATTCATGTGCCAAAAAAGGTACAGAAGAAGTTTTAGTACAATTTTACAATAAGAATACAGTTATAAAGGACTTATAAATGATTTATAATCAGGCTATTGATTAGGCTGTAAGTCATTAATAAACAAAGAAGTTAAAACTGTTTTCATACATTGATTCAGACTCACTATTTAGAAAAGTTGATCTTGAGAGTCGTATAGTTTACCTTATCAACTTGCTAAATCATTTACTAATGTGTTACTGCCATTTATAAAAAGCTAATTGAAGTTCAGATGGTGTCATTGAACTCTGACCTGCATCAGGAAACTTCCTTATATCTGTGTAGTTACAGATTGTATCCACCAGTCCTCAGTGAGCTGCCGCCTGCTCTTCTGTCTGTGTGTCCTGAGTTTCAGTAGTAACTTGTAAAGTCTGAAATCTATACTTAAACTGCCACAAAGACTGTTTGAAACAGAAAAGATTATATTTTTCTTATTTAAATCCATAGGCCTGCATCTGTGATCCCTTTCTTGTTCTTTCTCTACTGCATTTTAAATAATAGCATGCGAAGATCATAAGAAGATTTTAAAATTATGTATAAAGAATCCTATCAAACTGTCCTCAGTAATACTCTTGTACAACAGATTCCCAAGTACCTCAGGGATCACTTTGAGTAGAAATACAGAGCTTAACAAATGTATGAGACACCACCCAGTGTAAGGTTTATGCCACCGCTGCCCTACATTAACAGCACTGGTAATTACCAAAATCATTTTTTATGTTTCTGTAATGGTTAATACATTAGTATGTAGAAGCTCTTTAACTCAAATGATATTTTTAATGTTACAATATAATTATTATTGTTATCCATGAATTTTCAAATTTACTGTTTTACCAAAAAACAGAAAAAAATAGTAAAGCACATGATTATTTCTTGACTGAGATTCAAATTATAGTTATTTACTTGCATTCCTGGACAGAAAAATACATTTTAGTGGTTGAATGTCATGCTTGATTAATTTGTGGTTCTCAGAGAAGCCCAGTGAGTCGGATCAAATTCGGGTATAAAAAGGTGAATTCAGTTTGAAATTCCTCCTTCATGTTAAAAATGGTAAAACGCTGAGAGCTCAGTGAAAATGAATGAGTCCACACCCAGCACCAACAGACCTGACATAATTACATCATTATTACATCAGTGTATGTAAATAAGCAAATGACAAAACACTAAAAACATCTTGGAGTTTGTGGAGAAAATCAGTGTTTCAACAAAACTACTTGAACAAAGCTTTTCTCTTCACTCACTTTGAATACTCCTGCATATCTTAACCCTGGCATGCATAAATAATGTGAGGTAGTCATGACTGCAGCCTCAGTGTTTCATTTCTTGCTCGGTCGCACAGTCTTTTCTCTTCCTCTCTTCCTTACAGTTAATGCTGAGGGACTTCAAGTCCAGCCTTAGCTTTTCTCCAAAATTGGCAGACACTGATTTCATTTGTTTCTTGTCTGACTCTGCTATTTGTTAGTGAAGCCTTAATATCTCCGGCTGAACAGTAACAATGAAGGTAAAGTAGGAAGCCGTAGTGCAGGGAAGCCTATATAAACAATGATGAAAAGCCTTGATAAATTAAAGAACAGTACTCAACATTCACAGACACATGAAGGTCAGTGGAGCTCACTGCAGACAACCTTTGTGCATAGTGTATTTTTCTGGTACTTGTGGAGACTTTATGGACATAGACAAATGACACGAATAAACTAAATCCAGACTGCGGAGCCCCTAAAGTCCCAAATAGTTTGTATTTTTTATCTTCCGTGCACAAGATAATTATCTTACTATTATCAAGATAATTATCTTATTTGCACAATTTATTTATCTTGATCGCACAAGACTTGTGTAAATAAGAAGTGGACGGAGTTACCATGATTACCATTGGTTTACGGACTGTTCTGAAGGCAGACGTTACACCTGGTCTAAAGGTACCTGAGTATAGGATAAAAAGTGACTCCCCCTTTTTGACTTACAATAAAGAGAAAACCCAGTTGCCTGCATCTCCCTAAATTGTTTCTAGATAAATATGAATTTGATCAGTTGAATTACTTCAATGATTTTGTCTTTATGTCGCCCTCTTAATAGCCCTGTCCAGTATGAGTTTAGGTACCTATAGCCTAGCTAACTCATTGGGATCTATCAGTTGTACTTAAATAGCTGCTCTTCTTTGTTTCTTTATTCTTTTTGTTTCTGTGTATTTTCTTCTTTAGGCATTATTTTTTTCTTTCTGTTATTGCATGTAAATTCTCTGCTACTTTTTCTGCAATTTAAATAATACCAATGCAACAAAAAAAAAAGTGACTCATGACCCGTTCCCAAGGAAGACCACTGCTGCAAGGGTTTTGCAGTCCAAAACAATGATGTATTCACACAAAAAGGTTGTACAAGGTATCAAGGTGACCGCCGCCAAAATAACAAACAGAACAATTTAAACAACTAACTTACCTAATGACAGAAAGACTAAATAAAATACCTCACTCCATAAACATAAACAGAGAAAAAATTTAACAAATTAGATAGCTTCACACCTCTACCACTACCAGAAATGCTATTTTTGGAGAACGAATTATATACAATATATCAACGGCATAACTATAGGCAGTGCAGTTGCACTGGGGTCCGTGGGTCATTGGAGGCTGTGATGAGGACGGGATCTGCACGATACAGACCTCTGTGAGTTAATGGATGGAAATAATATAACATGTATGACTGAAAAGTCTTCATAATCATGTAGCAACATGTGCCGTTTATTATATATCCCCTTGAAACAGCAAACCCATCTCTGTCATGGATTTAGTTTTGCATGTTTTGGAGAGGGTGACAATCATAACTACATTAAATATACTATAAAACTACAAGAAATTCTAATTATTCAATCAAATTAATATTTGTATTTTTTCTTTGGTATTTTGTACATATGCAGATAAACAATGATAATTGCTGGGTAATATTTGTATATTAATATTTGTTTGGTAATATTTGCATGATCATGTGATGAGATGATGTGATGTAACCAGTTCAGGTGCAAAATCTGAAAGAAATACTGAGCAAAGCAAGTAAGCAAGAAAAGTAAGAAAAAGCAAGAGAGAAAAGAACAGGAGGAGAAAGTAGCAAAGCTCCCTGAATTAGATTCATTTGGTTTTATACCAAAGACCCCCCGCCTGGCAATGCAACAGTTCGCCAGCTAGCTTCTGAATCAACGCTGCTCTCGCTGCTGTGTCAACAACCAAGCAGCAGGTAACATTAGGATAATAAGCTAGATAGGCTATAGCTTAATCCTAAATAATTGTAACGTTAGTTCAGCTCTTGTGTTTATGAATGTGCAAACTTATGAATCATTTATTTATCAATTATTTCCATATTGATTGCAGGCCTACCCAGAGACAGAGTCAGAACCAGGCAGCTCAGTTACAGTCAGCCCTGCTGGAGCTGATGGAGGCCAGGACCAGGGGTTGAGGTGACGCTAGTCAGTGTGAAAGAACAGGGGCAGGAGGACAAGCGACAGCCACTGCATCCCACATAGATAAGGCAGTTTTTATGACAATGTTTTAGATGCTGTAATGACAGTGGCAAGAGCTGAGCGATCCTTTTCCAAATTAAAACTAATTAAGACTTACATGAGGAGCAGCATGGGGCAGGAGAGGCTGAATGGGCTTGGTATCCTATCAACTGAAAGCACCAGAGGCTGGGATTTGAACATTAAGGACATAATCGATGATTTTGCTCAAAGCAAGGCTTGTGGAAAGTGGATATTCAGGTAATTTCAACTGAAATGACACAGAGTGACATTCGATCTGATGTATCTAGTATTTGATTTTAAATGTAGGAAATATGGTAGAAAGAAGGCGGTTTGTTTTGCAGTAAAATCATAATGTGAGGGGATTAAGGTAATATTTTTTAGGACATGGTGTTAGTTTTTTTGTTATTTACTGCAGCTCTCCTCTGCTTGTTCGTGTTCTGTGAGCTTTGGTTTACATCTGTTGCCTTCATATGCAATCCTGAGATTATTGCACCAAAAATATCTCTTGTTAAAGTCAGTGATCATTTCAGCACCTCAGTGGAATAGACAGCTCCTCTGCTCTTGTGCTGTTTCACCCTCTGGTTCTTTGATCATCAGTGCGCTGTCCATGGTTCTGATAGCTCTTTGACCTCTCTACTTTCCCACTACATGATCCATATTATTTTTCACCCAGCTTTTAATTGAGTTCCTGTTTTTATTTGAGGAAATAAGGTATGTGTGGTAATGAGAAACAAGCAGTCCAACTTTATATGCGTGCGTTTGATATTTTTTTTTGATGACGTCATCAACAGCGTCCCCCCACTCTTTCTCAGGAAAGACTGAATATCAGTTTTACTGGATTCAACTAAAATGTGAAAAGCCATTAAAAGCTGCATTAGGAAATATAGGAAACTATTTCTGTGCCTTCCTTTGACATTTTAGGGCAAAACATTCCGTGGGAAATTTGTTTTAATTTCAGTATTTTTTAACCTCCTTAAGATTAAGAGTTTTGGAATTAATATACAACTTTGAAGTTATTTATATTTAAAGTTGGAAATGACTATTGAATGTGTGCAAAGCGAAGAAGAGTCGTGGCTGTCTTGCATCCTGACATCACATCCACCACATAAAGCATAAGCTGACACATCATTAAAGGGAGCAGGATTTAAATGCTTGTGGCCAAATTTAGATTTGGGATTAAAACTAATAAATAAAGTTTGAGCATGAGCTTCTGCTGCTGCAGTGATACTTATTTCCTCTCTTTTTTCTCTGTTTGCAGTATTTCTGTGCGTGCGTGTGCCTAGTAATCTGCTATTGAACATCACTCTCATGTTTTGTCATGAACTGCTGTCTCAACAAAAGATCACGCTGAGCCCGAAAGCATCACAGGCCTAAGAACCGGCCGTGACTTTGTATCCCATGCAGCTCATGAAAGTTAACTCATACACCTGTCACAACAGCAGATGTCAGCTCTGTCAGCTCGGCACAGTCAAACGTCTCCAGACAGCGCTGAAGCAGCATAATTCTTCATCAGGCCATTTGTCGTCAGCATAAGGCATCATTGGGCTCTTTACTGTGTCAGAGCAGCTGATTTGTGGTTCATTACATATACATTATATGGTGTCCACGTGTCTCGCTATATTTTCCAGAGGTGCAACCATGATTTTATAAGTAAGAGAACAGACAGTGAGTCCATGTCCTCTTTCTCTTTGCCTACTTTTAGTATCAAAATATGTGTATGTGCCAAGTTTCTCCACATTCTGAGGGGTGTTGAGTGCTGTATAGTAGAGTCAAATATGTATTATGATGAAATACTAGGTTTATTGTACTTTTTATACATTTGGGAAACATGTCTTTCAACATGTCAAATTAAAGCCGAAGAGTAAAAACATGTTTGCATTCACTACAGTGAGGTATCTGTTTTTTCTCCCTACATTTTAACACAAATATATTTTTACTTTCTACTGCTTACATTTTCAAAACAGGCTTATTACTTTGGTTTTAATGCATTTGAGGGAAATTATCCATTATCTTAATAGCATAATTGCGCACCTTCACAACATTAAGATCTGAACCTGAATTTATGCAGCGATAACATGGAAAAGACCATCACATCGATCGATGCATATCACACATGACAAACAAGATCAAAACAATGTACAGACAGAAGACGAAAAAAGAGAGCAGGAGAAAAGGTGTTTCAAGTCCAACTGATGCACACATGGAGCTTAAGGTTAATATGTCATTATATTGTTTTTTGAAGTTAGGATCATTTTACAGTCTTCATATTGTATTAAAGCTGCAGGAGCTGAAATCAGTACAAACACCAGAATGTGTAAATACACACCTTCCTCCTGTCGCTCTCTCCCGTCTGTCCGACTCTAAAGATAAATATAGACTGTTGGCCTGTTTCATTTTTTGTTCTTTGTCCATTTACCTTCTTGTGCTGACACTCCGGTCTTGTTTCTACAGTGTCAGGCTTTGATTGACGGGTGGGTTTGACAGTTTGATCGCCTGCTGAGTCAGATTTTTGGAGCTTCTGTTTATTGAATTAAATGTATTTTTTCCAGCCCGACCTCACCACATAAACAACAGTATAAACAGGTACAAACCTTAACAGGAGGTGGTTGGGGATGGATATGGTGGAAAACCAAACTCTGAGGAGACTTCCTGTTTCAAACTGAAGGTAAATGCTGTATTTATTTTTGTAATGTTTACTTATCTTATCCTTAACCATCATCTTTTCCTAAACTCCATACAAGTTTTTTTGTGCCTTTTGTGGGAGTATGTTTACAGTCACAGTAATATTCCACCATTTTATCAAATATGACAATATTGTGAATTTGACAGGTATCACACAAACAGTATATTCCATTCAGATATTCTGAATTCCTAATGGGGCATTTTCCAACTAAGACATGTGGGAAATGCTGACATTATCCCAGTTTTATGAAGATTCTTTGGACATGTATACAGTGCATTCAGAATATGCGTCATGTTTGCTGGTTTTACTGCAGGACACAGCCTCCTGTTTCCAGTCAGCTGGAGAAGAGACAGATCCTCTCTGGTAGAGATGGACAAATCCAAAGAAAAGTCTACACACCTACTTATGACAGAAGATATCAACAGGTGTATGGATATGAGCAAATATTGAAAAGCTGACCTTTTCAAGGTGTCTGAAGGAATGAAAGACGGAGGCTGAGTTCACACAGTGGAACATCTGCCACCGATGGAAAAAGCCTATTTTTAATCAAAGTATGCACTGCTGCATGTAAAGAGGAATATTTGTGGAATATCTATTTTCATTTGCCATGTAAACAGCTTATTAGGACTTTAGTCTTTTTCAGTAGGAGGGCAAAAAAGGGGATATTTTGTGCATGTAAACGTAGTCTTTGCCCCAAACTAAATGAACAGTGATGTTACCAATGACATTTTGTGTCTGCACATTTTGTGCATATATGTCACTTTGGCAGTGATTGGTAATCAACCCAGTCTGTCGTTGAGGTGTGAGGATGTGTTGGTTTCTTCGTACCTTTACCTGTTTTCATTTCTAAGAATAGCTGGCTCTAAATGGGCCACTTCCATCGGCTAGTTACAATAAATAGAACTTGCTTTTATGTTCTGGGCAGGTCATCTATAATAGAGGGACGTAGAAAGGAATTGATCTTATTTGCTGGAGCTGCTTCTGCATGTTGAAAACGGAGCCAATGAGAGTGCAGAGACTGAACCAAATAATAAACTAAAAGACACTTAGATGACATTTGTGTAGTTGCAGTTTGACAATAATTCACTTAAGGGTCACATTACACACAGTGATTCATTGTTAATAAATGTAATCGTGAAGGTTCAAGTAACAAAGTGCTTCCTTATTAAAAAAAACAACTTAATCTCAGTTGAAGAATCAAGACAGCTCTGCAACAATAGCTATTCTTCTTCTTATAAAGGCATTTGCTGTTGCCTGGTACCCAGCTCCATAATAACATACTCATTGCCTTCATGATGGAAAAAGCAAAAAAGAAAGAATTAGCCATTAGCACTCAAAGACAAATTGGCTTTTATCCATTCATGCTGTATGCGTGGCAGCATATGCAAAGCTTTTCTCTGAACTCAGAACCGCATTATTAAGTCAAATTAAGCTGTGTTCTGCACGCTAAAGCTGAGTGCTTGACCCTTTCTTGCCGGAGGAGGCCATCTCGTTGTGCTGCATTAGGAGGCCCAATTGATCCTGTCTACAATTTAAATAAGGCCATCTTTGGACTAATGCACCCCCCGCCATCAATGGAGCAGATTTTAATCTCTTTTTTTCTTTTCTTACCACAGGGCTCACCACCCTGAGATCCTCATTAACACTCCCCTAACTCTGCCAAGCTCGCTCTTCCCACACTGAAACTTTTTTTCCTCCTGCGGCCTGTCTCCTTAGCACATCGCCGCCGTGTCGCTCCCTCCTTTATCGTTATTTTTGTCTGTTGAGCCCCTTATCTCGCCCCCCCCCTTTGCTGTTTTCGTCAGCTGTACTCTCCCTAATCCTCCCTCTCTATTTTTGTCTGACTTGGACTTAGCAGAGAAGGCTGAAAGGGAAATGCCAGAGCCCTTAGTGGCTTTGAAGCCACTGAGACTGACAGTGAAAAGCAAATAATGAGCCCTCCATCTGCAGATACTGACCAGTGTGCTCGCTGCAGAGGTAGGAAGTAACTAATAAAGTACAAATACTTCATTACTGTACTTAAGTAGATTCTTTAGGTATGTGTATTTATTTTTCTGACAACTTTTTCCTTTTGCTCTAATCTAAATATCTGTACTTTCTACTCCTTACAATTTCAAATCAGGCTCATTACTTTAGTTTTAATGCATTTGAGGAGAATTATCCAGTATTTTTATTTTGCATCACTGTGCGTCTTCACATCAAGACTGATTTCAGCCTAAAAGGATGAAACAATAACACATAGAAAAGACGACGCCTTGGTGAATCCATCGATGAATATCACACATTATAAGATAACAGATGTAGAAGATGTAACAAGATGAAAATGACATGAGATGAAAATGGTGTGAAAGACAAAACAAGGCAAAAAAAAAGTGAAAGACATAAAAGGAAAATAATGGATGTAACAAAACATAAGACAAAAATTACATTAAAACGAAAACAACATAAAAGACTAAATGAGATGAAAACTACGTTAAAGATGCAACAAGAGGAGAACGAAGTAAAAATGTAACAAAATGAAATCTATGTAAAAGACAAAAGACAAAAATGACAATGTTGTGATTTAGTGCTTATTTGGGGTATGCTGGCTTTTAAATCAATGTTAATAAATGAGTGCAACAATTGCAATGAGTTCTTATTTAACGAGACGAAAAAGATGCAACTAGACAAAAACAGACATGTAGGAGAAACTGGAAAATGGAAAAAGTTAATGTTCATTATTTTCAGTCTATTGTTTTTGATTGGATTTGAATTTAGAATGGTTTAATATTCTTCACATTATATTAATATGACGTGAGGTTCAGTTCACTTTACACAATGTCCTACTTTTGACTTTTAAACCTTGAGTCCAATTCAGAGCCTGGACTTTTTCACTTTTACTGCAGTAAACAAGTTGAATCAGTAACTTCTACTTTCACCACGGTCTGTTTTCACACAAGTATCCATACTTCTCTGAACCTCTGGCTTTCTCTGAGGTGAAAGGGTCAATGTCCCGGTTCCAGGGAGACGTTTCACAATTGCACCTCCACCAATCTGTGCTAAATTAATTTAATTAGGCAAACATTTTGGATGATGGATTTTAGGGCCTTATTCTAGCAGCAATTACTGAGTTTCAGGACTATTGATTTATACAGCTACAGTGAACCCTGCCAAAAGGCAAACTACAGTATGACTGTACTGTATATTGTCCAGTAATTACAGTCTGGATGGGCGCATCGCAAATTATGAAGCACATCTCGTTCCCTCCATATACAGCCATTGATTGTCTGTGGCATTCGACACATCAACATCTTGTATCGAGTATCATCATTTCATCAACAGGCGTGTTTGTGAATTATTTGGCTCATACACTTCGGTGCCAGCAGGGTGGGTTTTTTTTGCTTGTTTTATTTTTGCTGTGTTAAGCAAGAACTGGATCAATCCATTTAAGTATGCACTATGTACAGTACTTGTAAAATCAATGGCATTATATGACTCAGAATATAGCGCTTATTGTGGAGAAAACATGGATTATTTCACAGAATAGAATTAATTCCAGCAGCTCTGCAAAACATGAAAGCATAATGACATAAGCTGGTATTTAGGGTTATCTCATTAAAACTGCAATGCATTAGCAACAATCTGTCATCATGTAACGCGCTCCTCCACCTCTGTCTTTTGTTCTTGTTTCATTAGGTCCTTCCTCTTTGTATAAGTTCATTGGAAGGTTGCCAAACATGGAAAGATTACCGCGGGATGTAATAAATCTTATCTGTTCATACAAACTAGATTACAAAGGCCAGAAAATACCTCTGCATAGCTTATCATGCTAACAGTTCAGATTGCAGCACTTGATTTGAGTAGCATGTAGCTTGAGGAGGCCTATCCAGACTCAAAGCAGATGGTGGTACTGTACCAGAGAGGTGGAAGTAATTAAAATGGCTAATCCTCAGTATCGACGCCTTCATGGTGACTGACTGCAGCAACATTCTCCACAAGCCCCCCAGACCTGAGCGACAAAGAACGCACTGAAGAAAACTGAGACGACTTTAAATGATTTCTCACTATTTTATCATGTTCACGTTTTCCTGATGAGTTTGTTTTTGGCTTGGCGCAGTGACAAAAGCCTGAGGGCACAATTGCCAGACATACTGTGGTTATGATTTTGGACTCAGGATGGTTTCCATGGTGAGATTAGTTTATTAGTTGGGAGGATCCGCTAGGTGCACTGCATGAGTGAGCTCACTGAGCGTTAAATCTGCCCAAAGCTCAGTACAGTATTGTATGTTGTGCTGAGGGTAAATTTGTCCAAAAAATCCAAACACAGTTGTTTTTTTCCTTTCAATGCTTGTCAGATGTGCACAGTTTGTCCCTGCATTATAACCAGCTGCATTTGGGCTTATTTTCTTTTCACAGAAGCAGTAAAACCAATAGTGTCATTATTACTATTTTTATATTTGTGCATCGCAGCCCAAATTCACCATGAAAGGGACAATATGAGTGACTCCGTTCTCACTCCCACGTTGTCACATTCTGATGAGCCCTATAGCTTCAATTTCTGGTGTGCAGCGTACCAGACAGAAGTCAATGTAAGTCACGGATGTTGGAAACGAAGACATGGACCAGGTGACGACGTTACGTAGCAAAAACCTTAGCAGGAGGTGGTTGTGGTGGTTATAGTGGAACACCAGTTTGTGGACTGACACACAGGAGACCAGGGTTCATGTCTAATGTCTAAGTTTATTTTTGCATTTTCTCTCATTGTCTTTCTTATTTTAGCCCTCCCCGACTCTTTTTCTAATCCTACCCAAGATGTTTTTACTCCTAAACCTAACCAAACTGTAGCCATTGTCTAAACACCTTTCAGACTCCCCCATGCATTGAAAGTTGATGCTCTAAGGGTATCGTATGTGTTGAAATGTGATGCCGTGACCAAGCGTCTGTTCCAAATTGAAATGCTGTTTGTTTTTCGTTTTCTCATACTTTTTTATTTGCCCTTTCCCCCTGTGTTTTAAACCCTAACTCAGTGTCAGCGTTGTGGTATTAAAATTACAAAAATAATCACAAAAGAAAACACTGCATTAAAAGATGTGTGTCTAGGTCAAAACAAGTTCTTTGATGTAGTGAGGGTGACTTTTAAAATGGCAACACACAGATAGCAGAAGGGAGGAGAATGAAGACTGCAATAGTCGCACAATGGCAGGATTATTCCAACAGAGGACATCCTGTAAGCCAGAGTACTCCATGTCCCACTAGAAGTGTGTGGTGGTGTGTTTACCTGCACAGACACTACCCTCTGCCTGTATGTTCTTGTTTTCCTCTTGTTTTGCTGTGTTCAGGACCTTTGGGCATTGAGGGTGTATCTCCAGCCAATAACAGCACAGTGCAGGGTATGAGCGTGGAACTCATGGAAAATGTAGCATGTCTCCTGCCTCTACGCTGTGTGTCTGCCAGACAGAATTCAGGACTGAATTAACACATGCAGAGCTGTAAGACCTGCAGGCCACAGCAGACAGTGTGCTTTTATTGTTTCATAGCTTTTTTCTCACTAACGCCGCTCCCACTCCTCATTCACTCTCTAGTCTCTAGTTTGCTCAACAGAGAATGAAATACAATAACGTGAATATATGTCCTTAATGTGTTGTGAATGAAATTATTTTATTTAGTTACTTCTCAGAGAAATGATCTAAGTGACTATGTTCAGTCACACAGTGTGCATGTTTAAGGCTTTTATTGTGAAAGGTAATAACAGAGGTCGTGGGTCTGCGATGGGCAACAACTGACATCATCTGCCGTTTGATTGAGTCACTTGTAACTAGTAACTAGTAGTAGTAACTGTGTTTTCAGTTTTTTTTTTACATTACATTTGTCAGTGGCTAGATTATCATTGTAGTGTTAACAGATCTCACCAAGCAAAATAGATTGGCAGATTTTTTTTGCTTATATAGTGTATGTGCTACTGAATGGGTCTTTTGTCTGCTACATGCTAACACACCTGTGCTCCCTCTTTCTTCACTGAAACAAATGACGGCAGTGGCTGGACTTTCAAAATGTTGTTAGCTTTAATGTTTCAACTGAGTAACTATTTGTACTCACATTGTGTGACCTTCAGGATAATATAGCTCAGGTTGGCCATTGGGAACTTAGTGGTGTGTGCAATAAAATGCTGAGGTACATTAACCCAGCAACGAGCTACACAAAGCATTGTCATAAATGAAATCAATCCTCCAGTGAGTCTCAGTGTGAAGCCAAAGACTTTTAACAATGGCTTGGAATGGCACCATGTTTCACATTCACTTCTAATATTTGTCACAAACCTTTAAGTGTTTTCACTGAATAGAGATTCATTGAAAATTATCACTTGCAGCTTTTGATTCGATTTCAGCTGTTTAAGAAAACAATTTTGGATAAACATAATGAGTAAATGAAGTGTGAACCAAGTCAGAAAGAGACAAGTCCATGGACTGTTTAGCAGAGGTGGACATAACCAGCAGCACATCACCCATTCATTTCTGGATTGCCCTTTTAAAGCCTCGATTTTTGCACTTTGGCTCTAACTGTCTGCTTTTTGGAGCTGGATCATATTTAGACAAAAAGGTGGAGCTGGAAAAGGGGTGATGGATGATAACGCTAACTTACTGAAGCAGTCAAACAGTAAACTTCATGAAACATTTGTGTAACAAAATCCTGTAATGGCCTTTTTAATATAAGCTTTTAACCACAACTACAGCAGAGCTGTCTGTCAGGAAAAAAACATGTCCTCATACTTAAACATGTGTACAGATTATAAATATACACAGATATATATATACACAGAAGGTTTATGGGCACAAAATAATTGTGATCGCATTAAAATATATTTTATAACTATTGCTTTCAGGCTGTGACAATCCATCCATCGATCTTCTTCCTCAGGTCACGTGGCAGCAGTGTACGCAGAGAATCCAGAGAGAGAAGACTTCCCTCTCCCCGGCCACCTCCTCCAGACAGACACCGAGGCATTTCCAGGCCAGACGAGAGACGTAATCTCTCCAGCGTGTCCTGGGTCTGTCCCGGGGTCTCCTCCCAGTTGGACATGCCCTAAACACCTCACCAATGAGGCGTCCAGGAGGCATCCTAACCAAGTGCCTGAACCACCTCATCTGACTCCTCTGGATGTGGAGGAGCAGGAGCTCTACTATGAGCTCCTCACCCTATCTCTAAGGGAGAGCCCAGCCACCCTGTGGAGGAAACTCATTTCCATTTCACATTTCATGAAACATGGGCAGTGTTTTCTTTTTTTAAAATTGTACTTATTCATACAACCATAAAAGGTGTTCAAATGACCGCTAGAGATACATAAACGCTGGTCACTTGAACCCCTTGAGCATTTCTGTTTTCTGGGTGTTTGAGTGAAATGCACGTGAACATATAGTTAACATACAGTGTTAACCTCTGTTAACCGTTAACCGTATTTTTGATTTTTTGATCTTTGCTGAGAACCAGTGGCAGACTTCCACTATAATATCACTTCTATCACTGGTACTTCTTTTCTTCATGTATGGACAACAGATGGGGTCTAGTTTGTTTTCTCTCAGTCTGTACTTACTGCACTTCTTTGAAATAGTAATGTTATTAATGAACACAAACAGCAGCTCTTGGAAATGTTTTCCAACTGTGCTTTAACTGAAGAACATTGAAGAAGTTTTCTATCTTACACCATATATATATATATATATATATATATATATATATTGCAGTACACGAACTGTATGCACTACAGCTGTTCTGCAGTGAAAAATATAGTTACATCATTCCTTGGCTGAAATATGAAGGCAAACCTGAGCCTTTTGTGCTGTTTACCAGGATGCTCAAAACTATATGCCAGTTTTTTGACAAAAAGCTTTTGTGAGCAAAGGTATTTATAACAAAGTACAAATACTTTGTTACTGTACTTACAAGCAGAGTTTTCAGGTCTCTGCACTTTAGTACTTTTCCCTTTAACTCCTTGCATTTTAACACAAATATCTGTACCGTCTACCCCTTACATTTTCAAAACAGGCTCATTACTGTAGTTTTAATACATCTAAGGGGAATTAGCCATTATCTTTTAAATTTTGCGTCAGTGCACGCCTTCACAACATCAAGACTGATTTCAACCTAACTGGATGAAACAATAACACAGAAGAGACGATGCCTTGGTGAATCCATCACTGACAAACAGAATAAGATGAACAAGATGAAAACAAAGCAAATAACACGAAGAAAGTGGCATGACAGATGTAACGAGACAAAAACAAGGTAAAAGATGTCACAAGACAAGATAAATATGACAAGACAAACATATTGTAAAAGACGTAACAAGAAGAAAATGATGTAAGAGACACAACGAGACAAGATGAAGATGACATAAACAACGTAACGAGAGGAACACATCTGATCTTAGAAGACGTAACACCATCTTAGAAGACGTAACACCATGAGAACCACAGTATCTGTACTTGACTCGACTGTTGACAAATCCGTATTTAACTTCAGTTCTACTTTCAGAGTGGAAGACATCTTGCAGGTCTAGGAGTATCTCACTCTGAATCTTAACTTCCTATCATTCATCCATCCATGATGTATCGTCTCCTAATAGTTGAGGTTGTTTGTAATGGTTGGCGACTTCACTCAGTATTCATTAATAGATGACTCCACTTGCGACATTAAGTTCTAGAACAGAAAATGAGCCGTCCTGCAATCAATCAATTTGTTTAATGATGACAAAATAAATGTCATCGAAATGCCAAGTGATTTAATTGTTGCTGCTAATGTGGATAAATCAAAAATAATTCCCACATTAGCAGCAGCTTTTCATCTATTCTAAAGATGTTTTGCTCCAGCATGAGTTTTGTGTAATTTCCTCTCCCTGTTCAAAGCTTAAATGGCGTCTTTAAAGGAGTTCAGCAGATATGACAACATTTGGCTGAGTGCCTAATGTCTTCAAAACATGACATACGCGTTGCTAAAAGTGCTTCTGCCATTATCAACAAGTCATTGCTTGATCCAGGATCCATTTCATTTGGTGAGAGCTTTGAAGTATGAGATAGCGTTATCCGAGTATATCATTGTGATGCAGTGCGACAAATAAAAGGACGTTTTTTTGGCAGCGGCACTTTTGTACTTACAGAGCCACCAAGGAGAAAACAACAGGTTACATTTTGAATTCTTACTCATTGTGTTTCATAGACTCAGGAACATTGTTATTAAGAATCCAAAGCTGTCTTTATACCACTGCTTTCCTCTGTTCACCCATTTCAGTGTTTCCGGTATCATCACGTCAGTATGCAACATAAAATATACAGTATATTACAGCTCTACATTATAAGACAGAAGGTTTATTTGCATATCAGTAATACTGTTACTGCACTGTTGGTGTTTATTGAATAATAAACACACCATGCAACTGAATTGTTGAATTATTTAGAATTTCCTGCATCTCCACACTGGAAATTGGGGAAAACTGTATATGAATATATTTATTGTCACTGTTCCAAAACTATGCTGATATGCACACTTTGGCATTTATGCCTCATTAAGAAAAAACTGTGTATTTCCTTTATGTAATGAATACATATGAAGCAGGTACCCATCATGCTTTGGCTGATGTAAACAGAAAGCAGCATATTGCCACAGAGCCCTGTTTTGAATGGCTTTTCACAAATCTGCCACATTAAATGTCACACAACGCAATGAATGTACATACAACTTCATTCACTTCACCTCTATTTTTCTGGGTTGTTTTTTTTTCACCAAGTTCAGGTAAACAATTCTGGACCTGGTCAAGCCTGCAGCCGTACAAACTCACAATGAAATAAATACATATATATATATGCAACATATACAACCTGATATCCAAAGCTACACACTGAAACACATAAAGGAGCTATTTAAACACAAACATGCCTCCTTCACCAGATTCTGTCTCATGCCTTTGAAGACATATATTTTTGATCAAGAATTAGTCTGTCAGCACATCATAGGATACAGTAGCAGAACACTTCACACTGTCACACACAATTACATTCACAGAGCTGGGTGATATGGCCGTCAGTCCATATTCATAAGCATCATGATAAATGTCAAATCATTATTTCTTTCCAGATTAAAGGCTGATTCTTTGGTTCTGAGTTAATGTTGAAGAAACCAGACTGTTAAGAGTTTTAAAATATTCATAAAAGACAAAAGACAATGACATGAAAGATATACAAGATGTAACAAGAAGCAACAAGACAAAAAACACACCTGTAGTTCCTGAAATTATTTAATGCTTATTTTGTTCATTTAATTTATTTTGATTTAATGTTGTGAAAGCCAGCCATAAAGACAAAAGAAAAATGTATATCATGATAACCATAATTATCATTATTACCCAGCCCTACGTTCATGTAATACCACCCACAGTATGTTCTGCTGCAAATGTAATCTGGACCTTGCAAAGAAACGTAATTTGTTATTGAAGTGTAAGCGCCTTCTTTTGCTTTTTCTCAATATCCATGGGGTAGATGTGCTGGATAGTGGATTTACAAAATTCACGACTTTGCCTCCAGAATGGAGTTCACATCCTGATTCCTGTAGGTGTTTTGGTTTGGTTTAAGAAAAGATCGTGGTTCAGTTTAATAGTACGAGATGTAACTTATGTGAAGACACTTACATGTATTAATTGCTTTTTTGCAGACTGGACGCTACAGTGACTCACTACTCCCTGGTATAATGAGACAAGACAGAATATGGTTAGCATGCTAACTGCTGTTGATATCTCTGCAATGCAATGACATCTTTGGCACAACATCAAAACTGTTTCTTCACACTCTGATGATAACTTTAGGTCACGTGTGAATGTGTTAAAGCACAAAAATTGATTGAGTGATTAAGTAGTCCACTTATAGTGTTCGTTTTGGGTTTTTTCATACCTGAGGCTGGTGCTACCTGGAGTTAAAAATTATTTTCTCTTCATGAAAAACATCAGAAATCAAACGTGCACCTGTAATTGAAGCCACGGTCACGGCTCCTTAAGTGGATCGATAATCTTCGGTCACATGAAGCCTCCTGATGCCTGACAGAGGACAGGCCTGGAGTTTCCACAGGCTTTTTGTGTTTAAGATACTGCACTGGGAAGCTGCTGGAGGAAACAGTCTAAGCTAATGCTGCGTTCATGTCATATACTTTTAATCATAACTACGAGCCACTACGAGGGAAAAAACCTGTGACACCTGTTATTCAGAGTCACAGATAACAGGTATTTCACACAGTTACAGCAACATACATGTGTAATGTAACAGGTAGAGTATATTATATCTATCTACATCTGTTTGTATTTACCAACAGCTTAAGATGTATAAGCCCAATTATCACTATAAAACTGAGTGTTAGACCTTATAATGATCATCCACTTATAGTGATCAATTTGTCCCAGACAGACGTGATCACTATAAGCGGTTTCCACTGTACCTCATTTAAAGAGCTAAGAAACCTTGACTGTTCCATTACTCTTTTGGTGATTCTTCAGGTTTGGCTGCAGCTAAACTTTTGTTCAGCCCCAGATGTCAAAACGTTAGTGACTAACTGTGCCATTTATCCATGCCAGCCTCTGTGACATTATTAACTCTACAGGTAGCAATCAGCCTCTGAAATGGGCCATTGGGGAAAATTATTTAAATAAAAAAAAAGCTTTTACTTTTCTAGCTCATCCATAACCTTTTGTTTGCTTGTTTTTGTTTTTTTTCTTGTTTGTTTTCTCTGTACTTGTTATGTAAAGCGTCTTTGAGTATCTAGAAAAGCGCAATATAAATCTTACCTATTATTAGTATTATTTATTGTCCAAAGTGACAGCTGAATTAGCTTCAAATCATAGTTAATCCATGTTGCGAACAGACTGAAGTGAGCATTGCAAGGGTCAAACTGACATAATCCATACAGAAAGTCTCACCAATATGCCAGAAAGAGGTTTGACGCTGAAAAATGCATAATTTTTTACAATTCAATGCTAAAATCAGAGTGAACACAAAGAGTAAGAGGTAACAACATGTTTGTCTGACCCTCATTCATCCTTTCAGACCAGGGAATTATCATAATTATCCAATAATTATGCTCTGCTCTAAAGAGTTTGAGTAATGTTGTGTGGAATCAAAATTAAGTTTAATCACGCTTTCAACCTCACCACCATTCCAAACACAAATACACAAAGACTAAATATTCAGTTAGAAGCATGTCATGCTTACGAAGTATACCCACCTTCACTTATAGGCCCAAATTAGACAGAAACACACAAAAACTCACAATCCCTCATCCAATCTTCCCACCCCACAGTCAAGCACATTAAAAAACAATTAGACCTCTTTGATTTGTCTGTTTTTGCTGCTTCAACTCGGCAGCAACCCGCCGAGTCCAGCTGCTTCCCCCAGGCCTCTGCAGAGAGCCTGAGAAAAGAATGGCTCCTTCAAAGAGCGAAAGAACGAGACTCACAGGGAGGCGGAGGAACTTCACTGCAGCTCAAGTGCAGCACAGAATAAAGTGCTGTGTGTGGTGTCTCAAGTGTGCAAATGACGGTGGAGTCAGCATTCACGTGCACCGAGTCCCATCGGGTGGAGACTTGTTGCTGTAAGCGCCCTTATTGTTGCCAGGCAGGCTGATGGACAGGCAGGGACAAAACTCAAAGCCTTTACAGAGACGCAGAGAAAAAAAAAAAACACACACCAAAGCAAGAGGTTTCTTCTTTATAATCACAGACTAAGTTTTTGCTTTGAACAGGGCAGCGGTGTTAAGGCCGAAGTCAGCAAGGTGTTACTTGAGGTTTGTAATTGGTTCCCTGTAGTAAGAATAAATACAACTTTTTCAGCTCGAGACCTAAAAGATAAATGTGACCTCTTCCAAAAATACATCATAAAATGACATAACATCTATGTTTTCTACTGGTAAAAAACACAGCAAATGTGTATCATAGACTGTATATAAAGAGAGAATTGTCAATCCGTTCAAAAAAGAATATTTCTAAACGCAAAATTGCAAAGAATTTTAGACTTTCACCATCGACAGTACATAACATTGTGAAAAGATTCAGAGAGTCCTATGAAATCTCAGTGTGCAAATGCCAAGGGTGGAAACCACTGCTGAATGTGTGTGCCCTTTGGCTTTGGAAAACCATTGTCAGAGTCTGATGCTGCATCCAGAAATGCAGCCTGAAACTGTATTACACAAGGAGGAAGCCCTAAATCCATTCTGTACAGAAAACGGCGCAGAGTTCTCTGAACCCGAGTTCATCTCACATGGACCGAAAGACAGTGGAAATGTGAGCTGTGGTCAGACGAGGCCACGATTCAGCTTGTTTTCGGACATCAAGTTGTACATGTCAAAGATGAAAAAGACTGTTATCAGCAAAAGGCGCAAAAGACATAGATTGGATTTTACAGAGACATATGCTGCAATCAAGTCATCTTTTCCCTAAAGTCTGTGGTTATTTCATCAGGATGATGTTCTCATTCTGCACCAGGTCCAACAGCATGGCTTCAGTCACAGAGTGCATGTTGTCCTGTCTGCAGTGTCTCAATCAGACAACTGTCTGCAGTGGCCGGAACTGCACTTGTTTTTTTTTACACATTAAAAAGTGTAAAATAATGAAGTCATTAAACTACACATTACATTAAAAATTGTAATAAAAAGGTGATGTTACTGTAAAGGTGGTGTCTCTGTACCAACTTTTTTTGAGTTTGTTGAAGGCATCTTAAAATCTTATAAAAGGTGGCCAGTGAAAACACTGACAGTCTTTTGTTTGTAAAAAATTAACAAATTACTTGTTGTTATGCTTTTTTGGGAAATTGGGATTTATACAAACCCAATTTCCATAGAAGAGAAG